>OY720680.1:90780346-90832938 GCA_963170755.1 Amphimallon solstitiale
CACAATTTCTCTCTCTCTCTCTGTGTGTGTGTGTGTGTCTGTGTGTGTGTGACCACAATAGTGGTCAAACTGCTGCAGATATCAATTCCAAAATTTGTATTTACGTGTATAGTCTCCGTCTTGAAATCTGACTAGTTTTTCAGCAAAATCGGTAGACCGGAAGTAGTAGTTTATTTCAGCGAAAAAATTAAATTTTGCCAATAGTTGATCATTTACTAAGTTTAAACGAATTTACAAAGAATTTAAATGTTCTCAAAATTACATTTGAAAAAAATTTTATTAAAAAGGTTTTTTTTAATTCCTTCCGAAAATAGGTCTTTTACTCTTATCGAAAATCAGTTTTTTGCGAATCTTTCGCAAGTTATGCTTTTTAGACAGGTACGTTACAAGAACAAAAGTATTTTGAACTTAATTTTCAATACCTTTTGTATAAAAAAAATTTAAAAATTAGGACCGGAAGTACCACTTTTACTCTACCGAATAGCGATTTTTTGCAAATATGGTAAATTATGCATTCTATATATATTTATCAAGAGTACAAAAGTATTTAGAGCTGGATTTGCAATATTCTTTGTATATATGAAATTTCAAAATTCGGCCCGGAAGTAACACATTGTCTTAGGGAGTAGCACTTTTTTTCGAATATCTTGCAAAATATTCGTTCTATAGAGATTTATTAAGACATTGGAAGTACTCAGAATAGGATTCTGAGTAACTTCTGTATAAAAGTTTTTTAAAATTGTATAGTTTAAAACGCTCATACGTATAAGAAAGTCGTGTGGTGGCCACACCTCATTTTTTTCCTATATCGTACTCAAAAAGTATATACTAGAAGAAAGGCGTCTACCTCTTGCATTTACTAACTTGCGATTAACACCGGTAGGAATTTCGAAAAACTTTTTAAATAAAATTGTTCTCAATTTTAATTTTAAGTACATATGAATTATTTATAAATTTGTTTCAGTTTTTTGTAAACATTTCAGAAGTCATGCTTTTTAGACAGGTACGTTACGGGTATAGAAGTATTTAGAACTTAATTTTCAACACCTTTTCTATAAAAAAGATGTCAAAATTCGGACCGGAAGTACCACTTTTACTCTTACCGAACAGCGATTATTTGCAAATATGTCGTAAATTATGCGTTCTATATATATTTATCAAGAGTAGGTACAAAAGTATTTAGAGTTGGATTTGCAATATTTTTTGTATACATGAAATTTCAAAATTTGGACCGGAAGTAACACTTTTACTCTTAGGAAGTAGCACTTTTTTTCGAATATCTTGCAAAGTTTCGCCGTTCCTGAAAAAGATGTCAAACGACAAGATGCGTCCGAACACAAGCTTAAATAGTAGCTTTAATTGCAACCGGACTTTGTGCAAAATCCTAGAGTTTGTCTATATGTTTATTATGGAAGTGCCTTTCGCAACCGCCACTAGTTTGACAAGCAGAACAGAACACACCATAAATGATTGGTACTATATGTATCGACAAGTGTGCACCAAAATTGTATCAGTAAAATGAGGCCCACTAATTGGTACGCCTGATGATATAGCATATTTTTCTGCTAGAAGGAAATACCATCGAGGGCGAATGCTACAAGGTGATAGACCTTCTGCTTCTGAAGAAAGTGACGCCGAAATAGATAATCATCAAAATCATGGGGCTAGAGTTGACGGAAAATAGGTGCTTAATTGCTACCAATTATTGCAAGAGAAATACAACCTGGATCGACGATACATTCGGACGAATGTATATAGTATTTTAAATCAAAGGGGTTTTATTCGTCATACAGTAAACTATCAAACTGAATTAAGTGAACCCGCACACTCGGGCTAACACCCAACGTATAAAGAAATTATGGCCTAATGTGAAAACTCTCATTCGGCAAAAAATGAGAAGCCTTCCATCGCATAATTTACAGTCACACTTAGAATATTTCTGTTGGAAGAAATACGGAGAAAAGAACCCGACCTACTTCTAACTTTCTTACACAATATTCGAATTGTATATAGATAAGTTTTTTGGCACTAGTTATTGCAATATGTACTTCTTAAACAATAATTATCGTTCAAAGAAAAGAATTCCAATAACTTTTTAAAATTATTTCAGTACCTATGAATAAAAATTACTGGCAAGATTAAATATAAGGTTTAGATGAATGAGATTTTCTATACCTTCTACAGAAACGTTTTTGAAATAATTTTTGTAATTATCTATTTGTTCTTTCATTTCAAAAAATAATGCATTATTATGTAATATATGAATCAATAGCCTACACAGTATTATTATAATTTTTACGACGTCCGGAAAATACTTCTACATTAATTTAACACAGAGTTTAGGAATAATTATAGCTTGAAAAGAACCCTTTAAGATTTATGGCTCTCCTCGCAGGGAGTCATACATTTAAAAAGGTCAGAAAAAAAACATTGGCGACCGTTTTTTTTTTGTAAATTCAGTTGCAAGAAAAAGATCATAAAACTACTTATCTAAAGTACGACATGACAATTCCTTTATATCTATTAAAACAAGAATGTTTTTTATATTCGCCATTCTTAATAATTACGTTAGAGTAGCTCGACTTCAGAAAAAGTAGTATTGTTTGGCATAATTGTACACAAGTGTATTTGTTATTGTTTCTATACTGTAACCAATTTTGACTTACAGTGTGGATATCTTTCTATTATTTTTCAGAAGGGTTGTTTTTAAGTTATTTAAGGCGAAAATATTCGCTATTCATAAATAATTACGTTCGACCAGCTCGATTCTAGACACCAGAAAAGGGCGTATTGTTTTGCACAGTGGTACACCAAGTGTATTTGTTATTGTTTCGATACTATAACCAACTTTGACTTACAGTGTGGATTTTTTTCTATTATTTTTCAGAAGGGTTGTTTTTAAGTTACTTAAGGCAAAAATAGTCACACATCTTTTTTTTAAAGAGTGGGGGTTAAAAATACTGATGTGTATGAATCGCCCACACTCGCAATGAATTTCGGCACTTTGTTAAAAAAATGTTGCGATCTTGCCTATATTCATTTAATCCAAATTGCTGATACTAATGATCAAAGAAAGGATTTGAAAGTTTTAAAAAAATTAATCGAATCACAATGGGCAGATGAAATTTCAGCCCAAGCAGCCGCGAACTTAAGCGAAAGCAAATGGAATAAAAATGAGCTTTTGCCTTTGACTAGTGACCTCAAAAAGTTAAGTATATTTTTACAGAAAGCTGCCGATGAGGCTTTTGAAAAATTACATTTTAACGAAAAGAACGTTGCAGCTTACAATACACTGAAGGAGGTTGTGTACACACAAATAATATTGCTGAATAGGAGACGCCCTGCTGAAGTTGCACAACTAAAAGTTGACAAATACACTGCAATTGGTAACTTAAATAATGATAATGAAAATGTTGAATTCCAAACCTGTCTGACTGAGACTGAGAAGATTTTGCTTAACACATACAGTAGAATCGTTATAAGAGGAAAAAGGGGAAGAGGCGTGCCAATATTAATGTCACCGGGAATGAAGAAACATTTTGATTATATTATTTCGATACGGAATACATTTACGAAAGATAATAACTATGTCTTTCATACAAGCGGACAAGGTTTCCTAGATGGAACTAAAGTTTTATATAAATATGCTGAGAAGTCCGGGGCAAACAGACCAAAAAGCATAAGCGCTACGAAATTACGCAAACATCTTGCAACTATTACTCAACTTCTGCATTTCAGTGGAAAAGATCTTGAGCAACTGTCTCAGTTTATGGGACACACACTAAAAACTCATTGCAAGGTTTACCGTTTATCTGATAGCATGTATCAAACAGCTAAGGTATCAAAATTATTGTTATTAATGTCGGAAGAAGGAATCGAGCGATTTAAGGGAAAAAATTTGGACGACATTGACAGATTTATCTCCAGTACCTGAAGAGGAGAATTTATTAAGGCAAATAAGTTCTCGTGAAGAAGACACCGAAGAAACGAACGAAGAACGAAGAACGATCGAAGAAAAACCAACTTCAAACGCAACTCCTGCGACTTTGTGTAACACCCGAATATCAGCAGTCAAACAGCCTTGGCTTACAGAAGAAAAAAATATTATTTCCAACCACTTCTCTAATCATATTAAAACTAAGCGGGCTCCTACTCGGGAAGAGGTTTCTCAATTAATGAAGTTATATCCCGATAACTTTAAAAATAGGAAATGGACGAGTATAAAAGCTGTAGTATATAATATTTACACAGGGAAATTGAAATACTAAATGTTTCCTTTATTTTTATTTAGAGATTAACATTTAACATTAAATTCTGACTCAAAATACTTTTTTCAACTCCATCCGAGGACAAACTCTATATATTGCACGTTTAAATTGCGACTTTGTTTAAATATTAGTTAAATTTGTAGTGGTAGATTTGCAACTTTATTAAAGAAGGTCATAAATACTTCGAACATAACTAGTAGCTATGATTTGTAATAAAAAAAAATGGCAGTGTCTGCTAAACCTAGTGTTACAATTTCCCATCAGATATACAAATTACAAGTATAGTATACTAATGTTAAGCTGCAGTACTCATTTTTGAAATCCTTATCTACTAATATTCGGACAAAACGAAAGCAAATTGTAATAATTTTGTACGTAATTATAATTTATAACCAAATGTTTTACAACTATAATAATATTAACATTTTTTTATCGTGAAAGTATCTACAAGTAAATATATAAAACGATTGGCTTTTAACACGTTGTTCAAAATTTTTCATGTTTACGATGCTAAATATCCTGTCCAAAGTGAACATGTATGGACTCTTATTCAATAATCTATCTTTAAAATAAAAAGAGAATATGATAAACACTATCCATAAATTATGCACTTACTTAAGGTATTAGAGGAAGATTGAGGAAGTTCTACTTTTTATATTTATATTTGTTAAAGTTTAACATACTAATTTATGTAATCTTAAAATCAACTCAACCTTAATAATGTTATTGTTCAGATTAATAGTTTCTTATTGGTATTGTTTTAGACATTGTGAATTCCTTGTATGGAAAATCTTAGCAAATACATAGGCTAGTATTATATACATATATTTTGTTAGTTTTTAAGTTAGGATATTACAATATTTTATCTGTTTAAAACCAAGGCAGCTATCCTTAGTAGTATTTTTAGTTTAATTTTATTAGCATATATCATATTCATATTTATTAGAAAAGTCTGATAATAAAATAAATATATTATGCAACTATTTGACTATACTATTATTTCATAGCCTAATTTTTATTTTACCTAAACACTACCGTAAATTTAAACAACATGGTAGTACAAACAACCACTGAAAATATCTACCTCACTCTGTAGGACTGTAAAACTATACCTTTTGCAGAAATGCTCCATAGGAACAAGACTGTTGCAAATAAGAAAAATGCTGCAACAAAATATGTCTGTTTTTACTTTCTTATACGTAGTATAAGGAAGTATTGTGATGATGAAAATTTTCGACCTCGAGATTTTAGCAGATGTCCACGTTTTGAGGTCCCCTGATACCAAAAAAGTGGTTTTTAAAAAATGTCTGTGTGTCTGTGTGTGTGTGTGTGTCTGTGTGTCTGTCTGTCTGTCTGTCTGTGTGTGACCACGATAGCGGTCAAACCGCTGTAGATATCAATTCCGAATTTTGTATTTACGAATATAATCTCCCTCTTGAGAACTGATTAGATTTTGAGCAAAATCGGCAGACCGGAAGTAGTAGTTTACTTCAGTGAAAAAATCGAATTTTGCAAATATTTCGTCAATTACTAAGTTTAAACAAATTTATAAAGAATTCAAATGTACTCAAAATTAAATTTGAGAAAAATTCTTTTAATAAAGTTTTTCGAAATTCCTACCGGAAGTAGGTCTTTTACTCTTATCGAAAATCAGTTTTTTGCGAATATCTCGCAAGTCATGCTTTCTAGGCAGGTACATTACGAGTACAAAAGTATTTAGAACATACTTCTAAATATCTTTTGTATAAAAAAAATTTCAAAATTCAGACCGGAAGTATCACTTTTACTCTTATCGAACAGCGATTTTTTGCAAATATGTCGTAAATTATGCATTCTATATATATTTATGAAGAGTACAAAAGTATTTAGAGTTGGATTTGGAATATTTTTTGTATAAATGAAATTTCAAAATTCGGACCGGAAGTAACACTTTCATACGTATAAGAAAGTCGTGTGGTGGCCACACCTCATTATTTTTTTTTTATTTATTTTAGCCTTTTCAGTAGAATTAAATTTATTTTTTATCTTGTGAAATTTATTTAACTGGAGTAAAGACAAAAGAAGTTTTCAACGTTTTGATGATTTCATATTGTATTGTCTCCCTCTGGATATAAAATTAATTTGTAAATCTCCAAATACTAATTTGAAAATTTCATAAAATATAATTTAGAATTCATAGGAAGACAATAAATACAATATAAAATCAACAAAACGGTGTAAACTTCTTTTGTATTCAAAGTGGCTCAATAGTCCAAAAAATAATTTTAAATTCTTAATTTAGGTTAGTATATTGAATCCGTGTAAGTAAATATTCTTTTATATTAAATAAATATTATACTTCTATCAAGAAAGTACGTTCCTACAACAAATCGCCAAGTTACTTAGTTCAAATGTGTAATTGAATTGGCGCAAATAAATAATTCCTGTTAGGAAATAAATCCCATATTCAATCCAAGAAAACCATTTTTTTAAAGTGATAACCAACTTATACTACTGAAGTAACTTATTTACTTAAACCAATTTTACCATTTTCTTAAATTGAATAAATCTATTTCTCACGCAAGAAAATCATTTTACTTACTTTAATACCAATTTTCTTATATGCATGTGTTTTTTCTTAATTAAAAAAAAATTTCTTAATTTAAAAAAACGTAAACAAAAAAATATTTGTCTTTGTCTAAGAAAATATTTTCTTTCGTATATACAAAACTTTAATTTACTTAACTTTTATTACAAATAAATATTTCTAACAATGTACTTTATTTATATAAGTATTTCTCCTATAAATATATTTTTTATACACGTTTTATGCGTTTCATTTCAGCCCTAATAGTATTACTAAAGTTTGCGATTATTGAAAATATACTACTTTTGTAATTATTCTGTTCATTTTTTCGGTATTTGTTAACTGCAGTTTATCCATTATTATCACTACCTATTGTAAAATAAATTTATAACATTTCTTTTCCGCAATATTGTATCAGCTTTGTGTTCTTAGATTCGTAATAAGAGACATCAGAAATCCTTAGTCATCAAATTTAAAACAAATTGATACAGATTTTATATTTTCATCATAATTTTTGGAATTGGAACACTGCGCGATAGTTGACGCTCGGCATTAAGTCTGCATACACATACATTATTCAAGCAATTCAGTCCTAATGTACATCATATTTTAATTTGTTAATTAATTTGTTTGAATTAAAAAACTTCTTTGCTTGAAAAAGAAAACTATTAAACGCAAGCATTACAAATGCATAACTTTTATCTGAGCTTTCGGGGCTAATCATTTCGATATTAATAAATTAATCAGTCAGAAACTGTTTCTATCAATTTTTGTGAGATGCCTTATGATCGAAACTAATAACTTTAGTATTCAAATAGGTTTCTTTAATTCATAAAATAGAACTAAACATGAACTGTAGTAGAATACAAAAAGAAATAACTCATTTAAAGTTCCATTATAATTCCCAACCTATAATCATTTTCCATACCGCTTCTTACTCTGTCTTGCTTTGTACGAGGCACAAAATGTAAACCACATTACACTCGCAAGTTTAAATCACCCTTCTGATGTGTTTACGGCAACACCGCTCTGGTTCAGGACAAGCGATACTATTACATGTTTGCGTATATACTGGACTGAGTTGCTACCAAAAGCCAATGGCTTGAGATTGCCGTATTTTTGAGACGATATACAAAAACTTTATTATAAAGAAAAAGTGTTGTATATCATGATTTCCATGTGTACCATATGTCATTTAGGTCCGCCTATGTAAGAATTTTTTGTCTACGGTTACTAGAAATAGATGGTTCAGAATTGTATGAAATCCTAGTTGGCCTGACTTTGATAGAAAGATGTATATATATATATATATATATAATCATATCCCTTTATACCCATTTGGGGTTTCGGGGTTTGCATTCTATATTACTTATACACAAATTGACGCCATTTCTTTCTATTATGGGCTATCTTTTTCGCTTCACTCCATGTTTTGCCTCTTTTCGTCAACATTTTTCAAATTATGTTGTCCCACGTTTGTCTCGGGCTGCCTCTAATTCTTCTACCCGGACTTCTTGATTCCCATACTGCCTTGACTAGAGCACTTTTTTCCGTTCTTTGTAGGTGTCCCCACCAAGCCTTTGTTTAATAAACTCAAACACCGAAATGATTTCCAACTCTGCCCTGATTCTTTCAATTCTAAATCTATCTCTTCTTGTCACACCCTTAGCTCTTCTAAGATATCTAATTTCTGTCGCCTGCAACATGCTCTTCTGTCTTGCGGATAGTACCCAGGATTCACACCCATATGTGAGTATAGGCCTGTATATTGTTTTGTACACTTTCATTTTTGTTTGTTTTGTTATTTCTTTCTTATTGATAAATCCTCTGCTCATAACGTAATATATCTTATTAGCTTTTTGATTTTTTTGATTTATCTCAACATCGTTGTTTCCCACTTCCACTACAGCGACTAAATATTTGAATGTGTCCACCTGTTCCAATTTTATCCCACATATATTCATATTTCACTTTGCGACTTACTAAGTTTTGGTTCCACCATTTTCCTAAATTTTCTTTCCAAAATTTGAATCTATTTTTGAAAACATTATTGGAGCAATGGAATTTTTAACGTAAAAATTGTTAAAATGCCATTCCCTGGCATACTGGAAAATTTTCGTTTACCGTGACTGTATCTACGTTTATTTTGACAGAGATACTTTTCGACGTTTTTAGTTCCACACACATGATCCATTAACTACAATCTAATTCCGTCTGAATAACAAACTTCTATTCCTTTGTTTTTCCCGGGCCAGACGAACCATTTACTCCAAAACAGAAGATACCAACGACGAGAAAAAAAATACTATTTGGGTCGTGCGGCATAAAATAAAGACGCACCGAAACACACATGTGTGTGCATAACTTTGTGGACCCAACGAAAAAGAAAATATTTATATGTATACACAAACGGGAACGCATAGTCACAGATGAGCTTCGCTGCTTCAGTGTGGGCATATTGCTTGCGTATTTTTGTTTTTTTCTATATAGAAGTAAATGTGCTGTCTCTCTATTCCCGGTAAAAAAACGTCTCATCATTTAGAAGAACCTGTGCATATCCTACCTCCGTTCCTACCCCACTCTGTTTCCCCTTACAAACACACGTTACAATAAATTTAAAGGCGTACGCCGGAAAAATATAATAGAAAATATATTTTCTTTTTATACCGTTAGGGGTCGTTTCACCATTACGATGCAGCAAAAGTGTGTTGGGGAATGGAACTCGCGAGCTCTTGCTTATCAGCAAAGTTTGTTTTAACAGTTTATTCATTAATTCGTTTACCGTAAACCGGTTTTCCAGAAAAAAAAAAAGGCATCAGAAAAAAGTTTTTATGGAGCTGAAGGCTGAAACATCGCCCCGTTACGTTAGCATGGGTCGGTGGTTGGATCGGACCGACTGGTCGTACGTCCGTTGTTTCTAACTCCCTCCACCTATCTGGAGAAAGACGTGGAAAAAGTTATCGGGGAATTTCGTTTGAATGCGACCGGCGCTTAAATCAAATATAAAGGGGGCAAAGCCGAAAAGTTACTCGCGACTGTGCCTCCTGTTTCGGTATAGATAAAACTCGAATGTGTCATTTAAAATGGGTTCAGGAACTGCTAACTTAACTTTCGAAAGGGTTGCGACGACCCAGTGAAAGGATTGATGTATTTTGCTTTCTGATTTGTCGATTCTTGTTTTGTGGATTGCGTGAAAGAAAGTGGATAAGCTGGAAAATCTTTTTCAACTTAAATGGTAACGCAGTCAGTCAATTCAATTACCTTTCTCGTACTGAGTGTAACAATATACAGGGGGTGGACCATCTGATTTCGCTTTAAATAAAATATAAGTATGTCTTTAATGTTAATAACTGTCATTTATTTTTTAAAAATAATTCGAGTGACCCCATCGAGTTCTTCTGCAATCCAGCATCCGATTGACGAGATTTTCAATAACTCTTTGTAATAATAGCTGCTCAATTTCTGCTTGAATGTTAGGTTTAAGGTCTTGAGTTGTTTGTGGGTGATGAGACATTTTACTTTTTAGGATATGAATGTAGATTTTGTTATATTGATGTGTTGATAAATAGGATTTAATGCAGGTAAGCATTGATTTAGTGATTCATAATTCTTGTAATTATTCCCCACTTGTGCGCGATGTCATGCTATTTTGATACGAACGCTCAATTCTAATTACTACCGTAAACCGGGGCTAGTTTGTCACGCGGGGTTACCTTGCCAGTATTGATCATATTTCAGTTTTCTTTTTATTTTATTTTTTGCTGTATAGGTTACGCTTTTTTTCTTTTGTTTTCAGTTTGATTAAAGAATAGCCGCAGAAAATGGTGCGAAAGTATAAAAGAAGTGTAAGTGTCAAGACCCTATGCAAACTGTAGCCAGGAAAATTTGGCAAAAGCACTTGCTGACATTAGGAAGGGCGTAAGTCAGGCAGAAGCCAGTAGACGGCACAAAATTTCTCTTAGTACGCTTCGCAATAAGCTATTTAGCAAGCATCAGGGAGATCCAGGACATCCAACACCTTAAGTCCTGAAGATGAGCAGGCAATAACTGACGTACTCACTCAAGTTGCAAATTGGGGATTTCCACTAACTTCACATGATGTTGCTCAATTTGTGGCCAAATATGTCCAAAAATAAGGCAGAACCGATAAAGAATGGAAGAACAATCATCCTGGGCCCGACTTTGTAGCAAATTTTGTTACCAGAAATAATTGAAGCAGCAGGCTAGCTACAAACATAAAGAAGTCGAGATCGAGTGTCGGTCACGAAGATATTTCAGAATTTTTTAACAATGCTCAGGATGTATTAAAAGACGCTGATCCACATCACTTGTTCAATTATGATGAGACCAACATCACAGATGATCGTGGGGCTAAGAAGGTCTTGGTCCCTCGTGGAACTAAAAGAATCGAGAGGGTACAGGAACACTCCCGAGCAGCAGTGAGTATAATGGTGCGTGGATCAGCAGCCGAAATATTTTTGTCACCTATGGTTGTCTATAAAGCCTTCAACTTATACGAAAACTGGACCACAGGGGGCCTGCTGGAACTATTTATAACCACAGCTCTAGTGGATGGTTTGACATGAACCTCTTCGAACAATGGTTTTTCAAAATTCTCTGCCTCATGTCCAAAACATGAATTCAGATAAAGTAAAAATTGTCATTGGAGACAACCTAGCCAGCCACTTTTCACCTGCTGTTTTCAAAGCTTCTCAGGAAAATAACATCTACATGACACTACTTCCTCCCAATTCGACTCATATCATGCAACCACTTGACGTTTCAGTATTTTCACCAATGAAGAGAAAATGGCGTCAAATTTTAGATGACTGGCGTATGACAAGCAGAACTAAAGGTGCAATACCCGAGTAGCAATTTCCGTTGCTGCTCAACAGACTATGGACTGGAATCAGCCTTACGGCTGATACAAACCTGAAGTCCGGATTCAGAACGACAGGAATACATCATTTCGACCCCCAAGTCGTTCTTTCTAAGCTTCCCACAACGTCAGCTACTAACACTTCTGAAGCAAATGCTTCATCACCAAGTGTTCTCAGTGACAGTGTACTGGAATATCTTAAAGAAGTCAGAGGAAGTGGTGTAAAGACCTCAAGTAAGAAGCGGGGAAAGAAGATTGCACCTGGCATGCGAATGATGGATGATACCCAATCCACAAGCGATGTAGTACCTCCATCTTCTTCAAGAAGCTCTCCACTGATTTTCAACCACAATAGAGGGACTTCTCCAGCTTAGAAACAGGTCTAGGCTCTACTTCTAAGAGTTTTATATCTCTAAAGAAAGAAAAATCAGTGAAGGGAAAGGCTAAGGCTCCAAAAAGAAAGAAAAAACCCTTAGAATCTAGTGAAATCTCGTCACATGATCAGGAAGACAGTATTTGCAACGTTTGTGCTGCAGAATGGGAAGGATATCAAGGTGCAGATTGGATAAGATGTATTTTGTGCAAGGAATAGGTCTGTGGTGTGTGTAATAAGGGCAGCATTAACATACAATATAAGTGTGAAGAATGTGAAGACGATGATTAGACTTTGTAGAGTGTCTAAGTGTTTGATTTACGATTTTTTAACAGAACAGTTTTGTTTTTGAGTTTTTTTTTGATTTATTCATGATTTTTATTTTTATAGAAGTTAAAATTGAATTTGATTATATTTTGTCTAATTACAAGAGTTTTCCTTAACAAAGTTGTATAATTTATGTTAAAAATCTTTAAAGTATTATCTCAAATATATGTTTTCATTAATAGTGCGTACTTCAAGACTAGGGTTTTCGATTTTAAACTGACAAAGAAGCTCCTACCGGGGGGCTAAATCAGCTTTTCATTAAAAAGTTATCACTTGACAAAGTAGCCCTATTTCCTGGGGCTGCTTTGCCATGTCTTTTTTTTAAATATATGTATGTTGTAGCCACTGTTTATCTCATTTCATTATACGTAATACGTAGTGACAAGACATATATTGTCTTAACTATAGAAAATCCTTGTGAATATCATATTCCTGTAAAGAATTTAATCATAAAACGTGAACGTTGTACAGGTTTTTGAAAAAAACCTGTACAAAATAGCCCCGCTTTACGGTATTCAATCAATTTTGGCCAAAAAGGTCAACAGTAGGTATAATGATGCTACGACAATGTTCGGAATCCACAGTAAATAAAACCAGTCCATAATCTGCACCAAATAGTGAAACTTTCGGTATAGAGACTTTCGATGAAAAATATCTTTTTTTCAGTCAACTAAATAGCGAAATGATGACGTTGCAAATTATTCAATTGATGTCTTAACTTTTGTACGCATGTAAGTGAAGATTAATGTGCTAAATGCGCCGTAGGGTGGTTTGTGCAAATTACAATTGTTGAGAATCGTATCTGATAGTTGTGCACGATTGTTACAAAACCTTAAAGTCTCTGGCATCTTGCTTTCGCTATTTGCGCTTCTACATTCCTACTTATTTAGAAGAAATCAATATGTGGCAATTATACGATTTGTTTACATTAAGAAGCGCCGCAAGGTTTAAACCTTTGACTATTGTTCGTTCTAATATTCAGTAACAATATTAACATAACTATTAAACAAAAACACCTTCACCACACTACAGCACAAAAAGGGCTAAATACGTATTTCGACAACTAAGTTGTCATCTTCAGTAGCACTGAATTAAAAATCGCGTTGTTTACACACGGTAGCGTAACAGAACAACACTGGTGTGTAGACAACGCGATTTTTAATTCAGTGCCACTGAAGATGACAACTTAGTTGTCGAAATACGTATTTAGCCCTTTTTGTGATTTAGTGTGGTGAAGGTGCTTTAGTGTTTTTGTGTAGTTTCAAGTCACAGACTCCAAGTTTAGTTTCATAACTATTAAATGCCAGATACTTCTCTTCTCTGATGATATAGAGGTTTTTCGCATTGTTAATTCTACTGACGCAAGAACATGCCAAAAATTGAAAAATGAGATACTAGCGGTGGACATGTGGCATGGAAAAAATTACTTGTATCTAATCATCAACAAATGTATAGTTATATACAATGAAACTGAATGTCACAGAATTGAATTAAACCTAGTACAATATGCTACCAGATCGACGGTAAATTAAGAAAAATTAAGACCTCTCTTAGCGACCACGTTAGATGAATGGTTGCAAACGCTTACCAGTTCTGTGGACCCATTGCAAGTCACGTCGTAGTAGTACCAGAGAAGATGATCTTGTAACGTTGCCAATTGTAATGCATGTATATTGCCTAGTTGTAATACTTCAAACTGGCGACATCACTTTTTATGTCATTGAAATTTCTTAACTCATAGAGCGAAAATAAATGCGATGTGTCTTTAGCTGCTGGTCGGTGCTGAAGATGTGGGCCTCTATATGCGTCACACGCTTTTGCGAAAATGCACGAAAACAGAGACACAGGATTGCAGTTTTAGTAATCAATCTCAGGAAATTCATGAGTTTAATGAAAATTCATAGTAGAAAAGGTGATTATGTAAAATAGTTAACACAAATTTATCAATTGGCACAAGAATAATTAGAATGCTTTCAAAAGATAAATTCGACTTGAAGTCATCAGTTATATATAATTATTTGAAAGGGAATATGTGGAGCACTAATTCTTTGCCCCCCTGCATTAAATTTTGTCTATAAGCACATCAATAAAACAAAATGTTCCATGAATTAATGTTTATGTTCATATTTTAATCAAGACGTAACAGCTGTTTAATGTGCAACTAGTTCACCTCGTTCAGTAACAAGATACATAAAAAATACAATTTTTCTTTGGTAAAAAAAAACCCATAAGTACAAGAATATGTACTAATTAATACTCAATCTTGCGCTACTAAATACAACATCTAATTTGACAAATAGTTAGGTCGTAATTTCCATTTCAATAATATGAATCTGTACTGATTACAACTGATTTTAGATTTCATGCACCCCAAATCCCATGAACCACATAGACTAATATTGCAGCAATGCTTTCAAATTAAGCGCTAAACAGATAAAATGATGAGGTGTGGTCACCACACGACTTTCTTATACGTATGAGTGTTTCAAACTATACAATTTTAAGAATTCTTTTATACAAAAATTATTCATAATCCTATTCTAAGTACTTCCATTCTCCTAATAAATCGCTATAGAATGCATACTTTGCAAGATAATCGAAAAAAAGTGCTTGTCCCTAAGAGTAAAAGTGGTACTTCGGGTCCGAATTTTGAAATTTCATGTATACAAAAAATATTGCAAATCCAGCTCTAAATACTTTTTTCTTGATAAATATACATAAAATGCTTAATTTACGACATATTTGCAAAAAATCGCTATTCGGGAAGAATAAAAGTGGTACTTCCGGTCCGAATTTTGAAAAATTTTTTAGAGAAGGGTGTTGAAAATTAAGTTCTAAATACTTTTATACCCGTAACGTACCTGTCTAAAAAGCATGACTTGCGAAATATTCGCAAAAAACTGATTTTCGATGGAGTAAAAGACCTACTTCCAGGTGGAATTTCGAAAAACTTTTTGAATAAAATTGTTCTAAATTTTAATTTTAAGTACATGTGAATTCTTTATAAATTTGTTTAAACTTAGCAGTTGACGAAATATTGACAAAATTCGATTTTTTTACTGAAGTAAACTATTACTTCCGGTCTACCGGTTTTACTGAAAAACTAATCAGATATCGAGAGGGAGATTATACACGTAAATACAAAATTTGGAATTGATATCTACAGCGGTTTGACCGCTATCGTGGTCACACACACACACACATACTGACATACACACACATTGGGAATCAGGGGACTTCAAAACGTGGGCATCTGCAAAAATCTCGAGGTCAAAATTTTTCATCATCACAATACTTCTTTATACTACATATATGAGAGTAAAAATCTATAGGGATCAGTACTCAGGTGTGGGCTTATAGTAGCGCTTATAAAAATGCTTTTTATTATTTAATTAAATTAAATATTATTCCAATATTCTAAAGATTTCAGAGAAACTAATTGAGTAAGTCGTTCTCCACTTAACCTATTTTTCTAGTGGGTTAGAATGTTGCCCTTACGAGAAATTAATCTTGCCCATTACACATAGTGCACGTTACACTAACTCAGTGGATTCGGTTTAATCAAAGTCTATACAAATACTAATAAACAGTAATATTCGTCTCTTCATGTCGTGGCGATTCTAAGATCGATCTGACTGGCAAAAAATCGATCTTAAAAATCGAAGATTGGGCTTAAAAAGATCGATCTTTGATAATATCGAAACGAGATCGGAAACCCTAATCATAACTACTACTGTGTTATTTCGAATTACTTACATCATTTAAGTTCACTTCTGCAATGTAACCCTGCCAACCGATCCCTACTCCTAAAACATGAAGACAATCTTTCAAAAGAAAAAACAAATTTGTTTTGCAATACACACATAAGAATACCCACACCAAAATCCATAGTAAAATATACCAAACAATAAAAATAATTAAAAATCTAGATTATTTGCACTTTAAAATCGAAATTAAACAAATGGTCAAACAAGAGAAAATATAATAAAAAAAAGGAAGAAGGAAACGACAGCTAAAACATGTAAGAAATATGTATTAATTTTATATTTTATTTTATCGTTATCACTTATTGCACAAGTGGTTAGGCTGCTTTAATCACAGCTGGCTGTGATGCATTTAATCGCTTTGAAATAATGTCCGTTATGCTTCTAAAATGATAACTTTACACTTAAACTTCTGCAGCAGATTCTATTATAAACAACTAAAGTTTCAAGAGTTCACGTTGATCAAATCCACATTTCAGGTAAAAATATATTTGCTTTACATAACCAAAACGTACCATTTATAATAATCTTCAAAGAAAATGTCACTGTTTAACAACCCGGTTTGTAATTATTCCATCATATAATTGCGAGTGATTATATCCTATTTTAGCAAAGGATCTAATGGCACTACGCTATAATAACACACGGCATAAGAGACTACTGTGAATATACTCGTTAAGACTACTATTGAATAACTATGATTCAAGAAGAGCAAGTACGAAGGCAAGACGCTAGAGGCTTCAGATTTTTTAGTAGTATATAGCAACTAGTCAATTTCACTGTATTGATCAACAGGTGCTGGAAACTTTTAACACAGCCTATTATTGTGTCGATATAATGATAGTACCTAAATATGGCAGGGATTATGTTAGAAAATCTTAAGTAGTTAGGTCATTCGTTTATGGTACTTTTACCTAAGTTGGAAAACATTGGTTGTGTCAGAGATTTTTCAAAACAGATGAGGAGTTTCGACACTTAAAATATTAATCCTAATCACTAACTAATGAAGAAAAGTATATTATTAAAGAGAATAGATAGTATTTATTTTCCTTTAATTAAAAAAGAATCAGATTACAACAATTATAAAGTATAAATTCAAAAGTCTTGTTCTTGAATTAAATTTTCTTTTTACCTCTCTTTACCCTCCGCCCTACTACGTATCCAAGCAAACCTTTCTCAAAGAATCGATTTCACCGTATCGGTTTGTTGAAGTAGAAAGGGGAAGTAAATGTTTCTAAAAAGTTCCTTTTTAAGGGAAAAACCTAAGGCGTTTATCGACAAACGGAAAAAAGAAAGTTTTTCGCGAATTCATTAATTTGGAGTGGTGCTGCTGTTGCTCCTGTTCCTCGATGGGATGGCGCAGAAAGAAATAAAGTGCCTGCAAGGAGTGAAAACAAAAAAAAAAGCAATAATACAAAAAAAACGAGTGGAAACTTCTTATCGCCTTAAATTCAGCCGCAAGAATACAACAACCGAAATACACGACGACAAAAGAACTTATCGGTGTTTGTTGTGCAACCGATTCGTTTAAATCAAACGTAGTTGGCCAGGCGTACAAACGAAATAGGGAAAATCTGCTTAGAAAAAAAGGACAACAGAACACTACAGTAGGGAAAACTAGGAATAAAGAAAGTTTGTCTCGTCTTTTACGTTGGAAGTACACCTTTGGGAATTCGGCAGTTTTGTTTAAGGTCCAATGCATTTTGCGCAGATACAAAACACAGATAGTAAGAAACAAACAAAATATCTTGCCAATATACAGGAGCTTCGTCAGTTACCGTTAATACTAAAAAAAAGAAGAAATCTAAAGATCATCGTCGTCTTTAGATCTTATAATACAACATAAAATATTTTTCTATCTTACTAAATGCAATAGAATTTAAAGAGAATATCTTTCTCACTATAAAACAGACAAAAACATATACGTGGGTGCCGAATGCATTATAGTCCCTACTTGCCTTTTATCTGACGAATTTCATGGAATGTGAATATTGTGTTTCCTTCAAAAGGAGCAGGTAGAGACGTAAGAGAAATAAACATGAAGTTTCGAAAATCGATTTCTTGAAGTTTGATATATTTCATGGGTAAAATGTGTTATTTTTATTACGTTGTCATTCGTATTGCTTTGTAAAAATTATTATACCCTCCAAGATATTTTCAACAATAAATAGTATATCCCTGGTGTCAGAAAAGGAGTCATAAATTTGGAGTGAATACATATTATACAATTGCAGTCCCAACTCGGTAAATTAGAGCTGCTTTGAAATATCTCCAAAACATGTTTCTCAAAATATGTACTGGTAATAAAATCGGTAATAAAAAGATATAGATTTTTGTCATTGGCGTGGAATAAAATTAATAATATTTGGTGAATGGCCAAGATCTAATATTTTTTCTACAAACCCTACGAAAAATTATTATTAAATTATTATTATATTTATTATTGCGTAGCGTGCCACAAAGTAATCACTTTTAACACTGTAAACACAAACTATAAGGTGAAGTGGGGTAAGAGTGTAGTAAATTTTTTTTAGTTAAGATAAACTATGTTCTAATCTAGAATATATTAAATTGTTTAATCTCCTGTTTTGACAGAATCAAGCTTGTAAAGTTACTAACAAGTCTGCAAAAGATCAAATAAATAATTTCAAATATTTTTTATTTTTTGTATTTTTTTTTTATTTTAGAAACAGTCCACTACACACTTACCCAAATAGAGGGCAAGTGTATAAGGATATGATATTTTATATTAGGCATAATACTATATTAGAATGGGGTAAGTATGTAAAACTACAGTTATTCTTCTTTTGATTGCTTTTTGGTAGAAAAGAAAATCCATCAATAAATATAAACAGTATAAACTTTTTATTACACACTCCCTGATCACGAATAACAGCACAAACTTTTTCTATCGTACCAACCGAAATCTTGAAGCACGCGCAATACAGTTTCCTTCTTTATGGACGCAAATATAAAAGAGTTATGCACTTCTTTTGAAAAGTGGAGGCACATATTGCTATAGCTTTCTTTTCAAATTAAAAATATAATAATCTTATACTAACACTAATTAACCGAAACAATGTCAATACAAAGCAGCATAATATGTAACAAATGCAGAGATTGCATTTACATAAAATAAAACTACTTCAATAAATTTATAAATTCAATCCCTCTTAACATTTGTATTATTTTCCTAAGTTCTAGCAGTGTTTTCTCCTCCATTTGCCGACAACATTTCTTACTTAAATTAAATGAATAAGGTTACAAAAAAAACTAAATCTCATAAAATATTTTTATTTTATTCAATACTAAATAGCATCGATAAATAAATTCTTTTGCCACATGTGGCTGTAAAAGAAATTATCCTTTTACTTTCCAATCACAAAACAACAAAAAAAACTCATATTTTTACATGTACGAAAAACACATCGCTTTATAAATGCGCATAACGCATTGCTTTTTAAATATATCATATAGATTCTTAAATTAAAATATTACTCTTTGCTACATTCAAATTTTCTAATATTGTATAGTTTCAAAGAGTTAAATTTTTCCCTTTTCGATGCAGAAATTTCATTTCAACAAAGACATTCATTTGTACGAAATACCTTTGAAGATCTAAAATCTCGCAAATTAAAAAAAAAACCTTGATAAGACTTTCACCAATCGTCATATGCAAATATTCTCACGTTGTACATACCACATATTGGCTATTTGTCCATCAAAAATGCTTACACCTTTACGTAATTAAATATACTTGAAATCCTTACTAAGATTTTATTCAATAACTTGTTAATAATGCACAGTTAACATTACTGACAAACATTCCCACGTTGTGCTATCAATGCCCTTTTAACATTATTAACAATACTCCCATGACTTGTTAAATTAATCTACTTATTGCAAAGAAAATAATATTTCTATTCAAAATACTAACAATGTTAATCACTTTGCTAAAGATGAATATTTCCACATAGCTTCTTTAACGTAATTTATTTCAAGAAAAACTTACTTATAATGTTCATACATTTCATCAAATTCTTCTTGATATTGATCTACCATATTAATGATAATAAGAAAAAATGAAATTAAACTAAATGACAATACACTAATTATGATATGATAACGTACATACTTATTGAAAATCAAAAATAACTCAATACATTTACTACAAATGATTTCTATGCAGTGTATCTGTACGCCTGCAATCATCAAACAGAATTTTTACATTCGAGCAATTTAAAAGATTGGCAACTTATCTCAAAGATCAGCAACTTCTCTTATTTTTCCGTCGTTCCCGGTCCTTTATCAGTTCTCGGTGATCGAAAAAAAAAAACTTCATCTGCAGCGCCACAATCCACGCACTAATGTTTATGTTGGCATTGTCCTGCTCATATTTACTTTCTTCACGTTTTCCCTAGGCTCACCTGTACCCATATCATTTTGACATTTAGAAATTACACAAAAATACACGCACACAAATTATTTATTGTTTATGTCTTTGCACATTTGCGATTTTCTTATCTTGGGTGGGTACATTCTTTTTTCCATTAACGCCATCCCTTATTGTGTTTATAGATGAATTTGTTGCCACTTTCACCATTGTTTAAATAATTTCTTTTTCCATTGTTTAACACTATCCGTATTTTTATTTTGCAGACATCTCCTTTAGAAATAATAGGAAAGACATTGCATACGACTGGAATACTTCCTTTTTTAATTACATTGTTAGGAGCCTGGACTTTGACAACTCTATTCCTGTCTTCAAACCATCTTCTCTCGTCTTCGTGTAGGTTAATTTGTATGCAGCTGTTAAAAACATTAAACATTGTTTTTTCTTTGTAGATTTATTCAGATTAAACCAATTATATCCTGTTATTTCCGGAATTTTCCTGGATTAAACTGGATTTAACCTGCTATTTCTGAAGTTTTTTCTTTATTACATCGTGTCGAATAAAAAATATACCTTTTTACATATTCCTTTTTAAAATTATGCTTAGATATAAGTATCAGGTATTTATCGTATTGTTAAGTGTGACCATAGAATGTCTAACAAATAACAATCTTTTATAAACTTATTTATTTCTTACGTCTACTCATGATGAAAGATGTTTTCATGTGTTAAATGTCTAATTTCACCCTTTTCATACAACTTTACGGCATTCAAATGACTAACACTTTTGACTATACCATCCTTCATCATTACTCTCTCTCTGTTATTTATTTTTAAGACATTATTAAGCTTTTAAGCTATTAATACCTATCATCATAATGTTACGCCGTTGCGGTTATGCAACTCATGATACATTTTCCATAATTATACTTACTACTTAAAATTATTTACTTATTCTATTACATAATTATTTATTTATATTATAATGCCTAAGCAATATAGGGGTCACGGCAATATGCACCTTCTTAAACATAGAAAAATGGCCTACTACACACTTACCCCACCTCATTATATTACATTTAAATTATTTAGAAATCTTAATATTAAATGTACAACTGGTACAATTGGTAATATTTATGCCTTGAGTTAATGCGCTTGCGTTACTATTAATAACAGACAGATTAATTTGATTTCTGATTTCTAGAGAAGCGACGCTTGTATTGCTTGACAAATATTTCTTTTTATTTTCTAAAGAGTCGTCAATATACCCTTCTGCAACACTGGAGCTCTTCCATCCTCCATGCCTCTTAATTGTGGATAAATTTGCTCCAGAATCTGCTAACAAGGTGGTGACGATCGTCGGAAGTAATGGCCGGTGTATAATTCAGCGTTTGACAATTATTATTTATTCCAATTACTTGACTAGTATATTTACTATTAAAATACTTAATGAACAGGCTCTGATGTTTTACATAGGACGGACATAATGCAATGTACTTGCCATATAATTTAATATAGTTTCCAATAATAGTAGAAGTTCTAGAAAATCTGGTTTTGCTATCGGGTTTAGTTACTACCACTGTATTTTCCAAATCTTTAACATTAGTCAATAACATAACGGCAGTTACTTTATACAAATATTCTTCATCTGATGCTTCGGCTATTAACCTGTCAATTTGTACTTGTGTAAAAATTTTTGATTTATTTGGTCGATGGCCTTTGCGTTTCAGAATTGCTATTAATTTATAATATTTTCTTATATCATGATTTTTTTGTATATTTAACATTTATTTTATCCTGGAAAAAATTGCCCAAAGGGTAGAAAACTTGAAACACAAATTTTGGACTTTTCTTCGAAATACGATAACAATACAGTTTCACCATATTTATCAAACACATTCCTAATTTTACACCATTCGAAGGCAGCAAGTTTAAGGAAGCTCTACTTGCGGCATCTTCAGTATCTAATGGGAAAATTGTTTCATCTAACTCGATTCTTTCAAAATTTATATTCACTGAGAACGCGTTGACAAACGTACCGATTTTGTATTATGTCAAACTATATCAAATATTCTATAAACTGTCAAATTTTTATCAACCTATTTTCATTAAGGTTTTCATTAAAATTTTGAAATAACAAAAAATTGTGCTTGTAGAAAAAATATTGTACGATACACGTATTAAAAAGCTATTTTATTTTGCTCGTAATTGCTCCACTCGCTTCACTTGTGTCGCACACCTTACTCGCAAAAGAAAATCGCATTTTTAACACAAGCAGTTGAGTATTAATTAGGAGAATGAAAATCCTTTACTAATAATAAACTTAAATATTCTATATACGAATCAAAATATATACATGTCTATAAATACAAACATATGGCTAGATAAGTTTAGTTGGTTTAGTTGCGCTTTTCCTCACTGCTTGTCAAATTCGGAGAGACATTAATTCATGTTGCACTAAAGGCAACTATTGCGGATAAGTATCCATACACAAACGAACGTGTTAACAATATATAACATATGTAAATCGGTAGCGTGAATTAAATAATTGTGTTGCTTGCGTTTCTAAAGAGCATTTGTGGTAGTGAACAGTTTTATGAGGAGTTTTGATGTTAGTGGCCAATATATGCTTGGAAGATTTACCTAATGATTACTCGAATCTAAACCGACTTGGAAAAAAAATCAAAATTATCGAGGTATGTTTCATTATAGTTTTTTTTTTAATTTCCACAAATAGGTTGAAACGTTGCATACATTTTCGTTTAACGCGCTTTCTATCTTAAACCGTTCACGCGTTCCCAATGCGACAGCCTGTATATATTTTACGAGATTAATCAACTTGCTTTTATAATATCAGCTCCTTTCTGTTTATACCATTTTGTATTTCTATTATCGGAACACAGAACATAGTGCGGTAAGATGAAATTACCTGTCTTCATATATCAATTTTTCAGCAGCCATAATTACATAGAACCTTGTTCTTTCCTAGTACCTCCATCATGAGGATTCTATTCGAAAACTGCGCCACCACCTTCGCCTGCTTGGTTGTTCTAATTAGCTTTGCGGCGATGATGTACGGCCTTTTTCCATACTCACTCCTGTTGCCTTTTTTTTAATCTCCTATTCATAGTAAGGATCTTTATTGTTTTCTTACGAAGAATTATGTTTTTTAATTATAGCCTTCTGGTAAATTGCTAAAATCATTCTTTTAACCAATTCTTATTTAGTAGCTTTAATACTGACAGGGGATTTTATAAATTACATTGGACCAACAAGAATATGATTTGTGTTTTGCTATGCTTATTCTATTCTTAGGGAAGTTAACATCGAAATAATTAAACAGATATTTCTAAGATGCATGGTATTAAATTGCAAGTTTTGTAATATGTACACTAGGATGTTCTTTATTTTGTCGTTTTTATTTCCTTTTTCCCAAAATTTTCAGCACACTTTTTGCATGTTTTCCTGTTTTCCTTTCACTTTATGTTGCAAATTCTTGGTCGTAATTTACTTTCCGCAACGCAACGCATTTTTTATAACAAATGTAGAAATTTTACGTCATTATCAAATCTTTGCAAAAAAACCTATTATTCTCTGATAAAGTATCAATATTTCATGTTATTCATTTGTGACTAGGATGGACAACAGAAATGCAATTTTAACCATAATTATCATAGCTATCACTATCTTTCGAATATTTCTTTGCCCTTCCATAAAAATCGACCGTGTAACAGATTTTATAACTACTTTTATGATCACTTGAACGTCAGTAATTATGTTAAATCTTTGCCTTATGCAGCCTCTATTACTGAATTATTCAACAGATGCTACACCAGCACAACTTGGTCCGGAAAACAGTTTTATGCTTTTAGAAGCTGTGATATTTGCATTTTAAGGCATAGATACCAGCTCCAATGCCGCGAATGCAATGGTATCCATCCGTAAACCACGAGATATCACTTCAATGATTCAAGGAACTTCGCGTTAGCCCTAGTCGGCATGCAAGTATTCAGTTTTTTCTTCTTCTTTATTGTCGCTTTGAGTTAGACTATTTAGTCTTTTACTCCTCATCTGAGTGCGGTGAATCTTGGAATGTTGGAGTTGAATTTGATTAGCTATTGTTTATCTTTATTTTGATTAAGAATTAAAGTATAACCATTTTAGGTCTTTTGTGTTTGTAATTTTCATTTCCATCATATGCAAGTGCTCTTTTAAGATTTTGATTTGAGTGGTTTTCCATCTGGTTATAGAAGCTGAACGCTCTTTCCTTGATGTAGTCAATGATGGTTGGGGTATTTGTTTCATTCATTATTTGATTATTTCTCATATACCATGGAGCATTTAGTATCATTCTAAGACTGGTGTTTTGTATTATTTGCAGTTTTTTTGATGTTGGTCTTGCACATATGTACCCATATTGGGCATGCATATGTGAATATTGGACGTAATACTTGTTTGTAAAGTAGAATTTTGTTGTTCGTGTTCAGCTGGCTTTTTCTGCCTATAAGAGGCCATAGTTGACATCTTGTTTGTTTGGTTTTGGTTATCGTTTTTGCTATGTGTGTGTTATAATTGAGCTTTATATCCAGGTATATTCCCAGGTATTTAATTTCTCTACTACATGGTATAGTGTTGTTGTTGATGGTTATTTCGTTGTCTGTTGTTTTCCGATTCCTTTGAAAGATTATTGCTCGGGATTTGTCTTCGTTTATTGTTGTCCTCCATTGTTTGAACCATTTTATTGAGTTGCCTAGGTGCGTTTGGAGTTCCTGTACCGCGTTCGTCGGACATCTTGATGTTGAGAGCAGTGCCGTATCATATGCAAAGGTGGCCGTATTTAAATATCTTGTAGGATTTGATACTGGTATGTCGGCTGTAAATATTGTATATAGTTGAGGTGACAGGCATGAGTCCTGGGGGACTCCCGCTGTTGGATGTTTTATTGAGGAAAGTGTGTTCTGGATGCTAACTTGAAAGCAGCGTCCTTGGAGAAAACTATTCGTGATTTTTATGATGTGTGGTGGGTAATTGTGTATTATCATTTTATATATATCTTTTGGGGGGGGGGGGGGGGGGTTGTAGTGATCTGTTGGTGATGTTGTCTATACCAGGAGCTTTTTTGGGATTTAATGCTTTAAGGATTGCTTTTAGGTTCTCGGCTGTGACTGGGTCGTTGCTAGGGGAGTGGGGTTCACGTATTTTTCTGCTTACTACTTTGTGAATCTGCACTACGTGTTGCATGTCTGCCATGTCCGCTAGAGCTTCTGCTTTTTCTTCTGCTGTGACTTGTGTGGTGTTATTGAATTGAAGTGGTGGGATTTGTATTTGTTCTCTTTTGATTGCCTTGATTATTTTCCATGTCTTAGAGGGGTCTGCACCTATTTCTTCGAGTGTTCTTTGCCATTCTACATTTTTCAGTTCCAGTAATTCCTTATGTACTTGATGTAGGTTCGTACACCATCATTCAAATAATATAAGTAAGTCATCCCGTAAGGTTATTTGAATGCATAAGTAGTTTGCCTTGCGCCTTAGCATCGTATTCATAGTCTGCACTTACACAACTAGTTTCAACAGAGCCACTATAACTTTCATGGAGCTGTTTCTATGCTGTTCATTGCGCCAGAGATTCCCAATAGCATTTATCACTGTTCCCCTTCTTCATCCTTTCTCTTAGTAATTCTTGGTCTTACTACTATTATGTGTAGTCAGTGTATCATTCTCAGTATTAATCCCTAAATCTTACCAAAAACTCTTTTGTAACTCCTGATCAGTTGTGTAGCCAAGTCCACTGGCTAGGAGTTTATTTTATGTCGTCATGTGTTATACTTGGAGACATTAACTCATTGGTCAGTTCTGACCTCATTGGACAGTTCTAATTCTTGGCTAAACGATCAAATACCGTTTATCTATAATGAGCCACAGAAGATTTCAAATTGACAAAATTACATTTTTTTCTAAAAACAACAATACTTATAAAATTCAGTGAGTACGAAAACTTGGCTCTCTGTTGCCATAAACTTGGCTCCCTGTTGCCATGAGAGCCAAGTTTTCGTACTCACTGAATTTTGTACGTATTGTTGTTTTTAGAAAAAAATGTCATTTTGTCAATTTGAAATCTTCTGTGGCTCATTGTAGATTTTTGTTGTTGTTAACAGCCCTGATGAAGGCAGTAAAGATTGCCGAAAGCTTGGAATTTATTCAAAAGAGCGGACTTTTGTTTTATTGCCCCTGACTGCTATCCCAACTAATGCTAAATGTAATACAATTTATAACAGTCACTATAGTTATTATATATATATATATATATATATATATTTATTAAGAGTACAAAAGTATTTAGAGCTGGATTTACAATGTTTCTTGTACACATGAAATTTCAAAATTTGAACCGGAAGTAACACTTTTACTCGTAGCGAGTAGTACTTTTTTCGAATATCTTGCAAAGTATGCATTCTATAGGGATTTATTAAGAGAATAGAAGTACTTGTAGTAGGATTTTGAATAAATTTTCATATAAAACAATTTTTAAAATTTGGACTAAAAGTTACACACTTACTTATTTTACTAAGAAGATAAAACTATTTAAAGCAATTTAGAACAATTTTGTATAATTTAAAACGCTTAGGTATAAGAAAATCGTGTGGTGGCCACACCTCATTATTTTTATTAGTGTTATGCGTATTAGTAATATCCTGAGTGTATTAATACTTACTATATTCAACTTTCATTATATCTTTTAGATCGATAATATTGTAAAATTAATCATTTCATTGCGTTTTTGTAGCATATAATTTGGAAGCTATATTAGATTAAATATTCTTGCTTATTTTAGCAAGTCGCATATGTGTTCAGTCTTTTAAGACATGACTTTTTTTCACAGCCTCTCTAATTTTGCGAATCAGAGGTTGTAGTGAATTACGTATATGGTATATGCGATAGAAATGTCAACAAACAGTTTTATGTATATATACAGTTGGCAACAATATGAAAACAATCGTGTTTATTTACAGAAGGTAAACCGGATTTTTAAATTGAAATATGTATTTATTCGTATATTAAGCACATATGGTATCATTTGCAGAATGGAATGTATGCCCGTTTAATCAATATACATCTGTTGATGAAGGTAACTTGAATAAAATTGTATAGGCAGATATAACGGGACATAGAATAATATACATAAGCCTCTTGACTGATACGTCACTATTTTTTCGCAGTATGATTCTAATTGATTCTCTATAGAAAAATACATAATTTGTGATATAACGTTACAGCATAAATAATGAATTAAAAAATACTACGAGGCAAGGATAAAGTGTGGCGTTATGTATAGAGGAAACGCGGTACATTCAATTGTACGTTATACTAGATCAATGACGACTCGTCTTGTTTATGTTGCCGGATCTACTTTTATTTGTGTCAGTGACATTTCTATAACTAAAAAAAATATTCACAATACAATAACTATAACTTAATATATTTAGTAATCGAAACGCTGTAAGACTTCAGTCTTTCTCAACTTCCGTCTTTCATAACGTAATCAAAGCAAAAATAAACACGAAAATTTGACACAACAAATGCCTTTTTGACAGATATGATTTATCTGACAACATCAAATAGAACTATTAGTGTATTAAAAATGTATAGGAGAGAAATTTAATATTGAAGCGGATATTTTGTGTTTATTTTCCATGAATAATTACGACCAATTTATACATTTTCTTTTTAAACCATTGAAATAAAAGCCCTCAAATATAATTTAACTAAGTAACTTTTTTAGTTTCTCTAATACAGTTATGACAACATGTAAACGTCATCAATGACGTGCAACTGAATATAATACGTCTTCTCTCTATACCGTATATGTCAATTTTCATTAGGTATAGGGATTCAATGTTTACGTGCGATTTATACGTATACAAGTAATACATGGCAACGTGGCACCTCTACTGTCCGTCACCAATCCCGGCAACAATCGACATCACAACGATTTTTTCCGATCTTCCCACCAGATTTTACATTCAATGTTTAGCTGCGAACACGTTGCGATCAAGTCTGCAATAAAAGCCGTCTTATTGCTGGAACGGGAAACATCAAATGGCCGCCGCGATCACCTGATCTAGTAGTTTATTATTATTTTCAGAATCCTTTTTTATTCACCTTATTTTTAATTTTATTAGAATTACGCTTTTGTTTGTGTCATGCAGCGTGAACGCAGCTTAATAATTCTCTGCATTTACTGAAAGGAAAAAGAAAAACAAATCCTTGCAACTCGTAAATATTATTTCTGAACGCATTACAAACACCCAAGCCGGTGGTCGAATAGTTACTGCTAACCACGCACCACGCTAACTTGTATTTACGAACATGCATCGGTCGTGCTGGCATTTTAAAGGAAAGAAGGGGTACTATGTTGCCACGTACTGTATGTATTAATCGCCTAAGGCTAATGAAAATTGACACATGCTGTATATACATATATATAACTGTACTTTCAATCATGCGAATTCTTATTTGGAGTAGCTCATGATTTTGTTATAGAATTGGTAACATTGAATGATATTACTTGGCTGACATTTGGCTCTCATTTGCAATTCGCTACCAATCGCGCCGGGCAGGTACTTGTCGTATTTCCTACAATGATGAACAGAAGGTTAAGCTTGATCCTGCTTGCAGGATTAGGTTTTATAAACTTTCCATCAGATCATTAATGCTTCAGAGATCAGTCGCGACATAGCACGTTTCCATTCAGAACCGGGTGTTTGGGATGATCCTTGGTACCTCCTGGTATATTAGGAATGTAACCGTTCACAGGCACACCAACAAGAAGACCAGCGCAGACTTCAACCGTTTCGATTGCCAACAGAATATTGGACAGAGTCGAAGATAATCCCATTCATGAATAAACTAAAATAAATAAAATTATCAGATTACTTGGCAGTATTCACAACCAAAAAAGATTCTTCATAGAAATTCATTTTAATAGCGACGAAAACTAACTTTACCGGACATGAAAGTGGAAATTCGCATTAACCACGCTGACATGAAAGAGTTAAAGGGAAGATAGCTGGTGCTCTGCATAACCGAAGCCATACATACATTTACAGTTAGTTGTAAGGTCAAAAAATCGTATAATGCAAAAATATTATATAGTATATGTTCAAAGCGTTGATGCCTCCTTATGTGTGCCATTGTCGAAGGGTTAGTTCACACTAATTTATTTAATACTATCACTAATATTCTTCAGTTGGGTATTGTATGGTTATAAATAGTGTTCTCGGTGTACAAATAAAAAAATAATCTAAACTACGATGGAGAACAATTAATATAACAATAACACATACATAAAAATAATTAATACAGAATGAAACAATATTACATGATAATTTCAAAATATCAAAGCAAATATAAACATAATATATCATCCATTTGAAAGGTCCAAATCTTATTTATTCGTATTGATAGTGGAATGATGCGGTGGCGCTTTGTGTAAGATAGTTGTTCTTAGAGTTTGAACAGCAAAGGAATTACTAATTCTTGTTGAAATCCTAGGTAAGAGGCAAATAACTTTGGCCAGCAGGACTCTGGCACCTACATTCTACAATATTAACTATAGATGATAAACTAGTTATTTTTTTCCACGAACTATTCAAAGGACCGCAGTGTAATACAAGTCTTCATAAGAATAAACGCCATCCAACGCGTACGGTAGATATATTTTAGAAGTCTTCGCTGTATGCGTTGAAAATTTAGCTGTTGCAGACGTATATATGGGGGAGTGGGGTGTACTCATAGAAATAGAGTGGGGAGAACGCGCTTCGACGACTACGCATCCTCTTTAGCGGGGTTCAGTAGTGGCAGTCATTTTTATGGTTGTATTGTTAACCACCAGGTACGTGTCATTTTATTTCGACGAGTGTTTCGTGTTTTGTTATCGATTTGTGTTGTTTCTAAAGACTTTAAAGCATGCCTTGTTCAGTCCCAGGCTGCTCTAATGCCCGAAGGTTTAAACCTGAAGGTGTTTCATTTCATACGTAAGTAACATGATTATTCGTTATAGCAAGTTTACAATATTATTTAACGAAAATACGCTTGTAGTTTTCCCCGGAGTGAAATATTGCAAAAATGGTTAGATGCATTGGGTAAACCTTTTACTTGGTCGAAGAGCAAGGTGGTTTGTACTAAACATTTCAAGGAAGAGAATTTTATTGTTAGAGGTAGCAAAAGAACATTAAAAATAAATGCAGTCCCTTTCATTGGACAACCACTTGAAATTAGGAAAATGGTCGTCTTGAATATTAACAACCTACCGGAAGACACAGGATTCATAACTCTATTTACAACAGCTGTAGCACAAAAATATTACGAAAAAATATATATAATGTTCCCTGAACTGTAAGAACATTTTAGAGATATTCCTATTCGTGAGGAACATCATGGATATACGCTAATATAAGCAATTGTTAGAGCCTATACAAAAATTCGCTTTTTCAATTTGGCGAAAAAATATATCGCTTCAATTCAAAGAACGAAAATTCGCCATGAATTAACGAAATTGGTTCTATTTAATCACCAGTAGCAAATTGCTCCAAATTTCTACTTAGAATTCCACCATGTATTTCAGTGTAAATAAAATACTGCAATAGTAACTTTGTTCCACTATTTTAGCCTAGTATGAAATGCACGATATGAACAAATTTTGTTAGTTTGTTTTGCCAAAAAATAAAAGATCAAATTCCCGCAATTTCCAACCATCAAAATGGCGGCGCATACTTGAAACGCGTTCTCCCTACTCTATTTCTATGGGTGTACTATAATAGTGGAGGCTATACAGATGATGAAAAGTTAGAGCACCAAGTAAACGAATCCTTGCGGGCCATCAACGTATGAATACTAAAAATTGTCGTGGAGAAGACAAATTCAATCATCTTAAAGGATCCTAACCAGAAACCACCTAACCTTTACGATTGCAAACATTAAGATATAACTCAATAGCGCAATACACTATCTGAGCGTTTTTCTTTAATGAAAAAATGACGTTTTGGAGAGTGCATAAAGAAAAACACTAGGAAAGTCGAAAAGAAAATGAGAGTTATAAACAAATTTTTTTATGATCCTCTCTCCTTGACGGAGAAGAAAAGCACCGGTTACTCAATGATGAGTCTGCTTAGCTGGAGGCGATTCGGAGAAGGAAAAGAGAGGCCACATTGGCTAAATGGAGGCAAATCTGGACAAATCTTAATGAACACTACAGCGTGGGTAAAAAGAATAATTCCAGACATAAAACTTTGGCCAGATTGTTGTAGTAAGAAGCTGAATTACCATTTAACCCAATTATTGAAGGGTCAATGGTTATTCAGAGAGTGTGCCAACAGATTGGAAATAACACCAGATTATCGGTGTGTTGAATGCTAGACAACAGATAGAGCCGGACATACCATCTTAGTGTGTCTACCGATGCGCAGTTCGAGGAATATTTAGGGATAGGACTAACAGCCAAAAACTGTGCAGAGCAAAAAAAATTGAGAACATGTCAGTAGACTTGCTGTAGCTGTGATGAAAGAGAAAAAGAAAGGAACAAGTGCAACGTTAAAAAATACTTGTGGCCGGCGTACCTATGATTATGTCCATGATTGATCATCCTGGGTCCGCTAAAGACGAAAATGGTCTATATAAGCATGGACTAGATCAAATAATAATTTAATTGAGGGATATTAATAACCAATTTGTTATTAATCGACAAATTATGTAAATTAGCAAATATTACTTCTTTCAAGATTGATCAAAAATTTTAGTCACATTTAAAGAGAAATTAATGATGAAGAAAACGATGTGGGATACAAGTACCATTGAAGGAGAAATGTGAATACTGTAAGATTGTGCATCATTAAATAATTTCCTAAAAGAACGACATTACTTTCTCGCCGCCCTCTAATATTTTTGTATAGATCATGTTGCACAACCGGATATATATGTGCAGTAAGTTTAAAACATATTGTACCACTTTCCATCTCCCTTGACAGAACAAAACTTCTAAATTGCGACACACAATTCTACTTACACAGTTACGTACTGGTTTAATGCTCTTTTAGAATTCCCAATAGGACGTTGCATTATTATAATATACTATTACGACAGTTCAAAGTACACGTAATATAGGACCGAGTTCGCTTTACTTAGTTCTAGCCAACTATGTACATATATGCATATATGTGTGAACTTTATGTGTGCGTTAAAGTTTGTTCGCTCGGGAGAGAATACAGAAGTTTTACAACAATGGGATTTTCATTGTTAATAATTAATAATCCGTGTATAAATTTTAATCGCTTTGTCGATTAATTAAGATCTGTTTAAATATTAAACATAAAATCCCGGAATTTTATTCTAAATAAAGCGTTGCTGAAATCATGATTTCTTGTATTTTGTGTGCGTGTCGACGAAATGTTTTAATTATATCACAAATAGACGATAGAAATCAGACAATAAAATTAAGTAAGTATAAATTTGAGTTCATGCGTATTATATTTATATTTATTGGTAACATACACATTAAGGTTTTTCGATTATCATAATCTGTTCTAACTTCGAAAATGTCGCGGTACCGTCGAACATAATATGTGCCACGAAACATCACAGTAAAAAGCAAAATTATAACAGATAAGCTCTATTGTTTTTAATGGTTCGGGGTTTTCAACAAGTAGTAAGAATGAATTTATTATGATATTGAAAAGAAGATATAATAATATCGTTATGGATGCATGAGCAAAGGTATACAATAAAAGTTTGAGTTCATCTTGAAAAATATACAGTGCGAAAGCTTTAGGCCCTTAGGGGATAATCTATAACGAGATCTGATTATCTTGGGGGCATGAGTTTAAAAATAGTTGGAAGCTACAACTTTCAAGGCGATTAGACAATTCCAATCAGTGTGCTAATTGATAATTTAGAAAAAAAAGAATAGATAATTATCAACCTGTGTCATTGCTTACTGTGAATAGTATTTCTAATGTGAAAATAAGCATACTTTTGCTTGAAACTGCTTTGACTATCTTTATAATTTATATAAAGGTTGGAAAAAAAAGTTCATTAGTAGTAACTTTTTTCTTTTATCTATTAACATACTTGCTCAGTAATATTATTAATAAGGAGGAGCATAGCTCATTTTTTCTACAGAATTTAATGCTTCTGTTAATAAATGAGTACTTAGCCTATTTTTCACAAGCATTACAAAACCAAATACTGAAAAAATTTCTCTATTGGAATTGTTGCCACTCTGTTGGATCGTTCTTAATGCAAAAATTCTACGGAAATACCTTCAGTTACCTTAAGAAATTGAGGGTCTTTTTTGGTAAAAAACATCAATCAATGTTTGTTGTTTCAACAGAATTGAATACTGTGAACAGAAGGTATTAACAATAGCATTAATAAATGATTTACAAGATGCTCTTTTATTGTAAACTTTCGATTTTTTGTTTATCACGATTTTTAGGGGCGCTGTAGCAGTGCAACAACTTTTGATAATATTGTTTGCCCTTTTGAATGTTGTAGCTCGTCTTTTCAACACCATAATAAATTGCTGTGTTTCCGGAAAGTTTGATTGGAAGGCGGGGTGCTATCAAATGTCCAGCTGGATCGCCAAATTTAACCCCTCCCAACTTTGCCTTGGTGGTGTTAATGCAATTTATAAGATTTACATGCTAGAGAAGAGACAGCAGAAGTAGAGAGTGTAGCAACGAATATAACAGGCAACATTACAAAAAAACTCTCTAGATAATCTTGGAGATTGTGCAACCATAAATGACGATAACTGCGCGCCATTTGCGATAATAGTCTTAAAATGAAAAAGTATTAAAAGTACAACAACTTTTGTGTATTATTATTAGTTTAATCTTCTACTAAAAGTGTTGTTTTTAAATAAAACCTACACCTTTAAATACATTTGCTAACAATTATAAATTAATTAAAAATAAATTTCAAATGCAGATTGCATTTTCTAACTGAGCCGTTATAGAAAACAACACGCCATGACAAAAACAAAAAATATCCTACCATTTGAGAGAAATAGTGTTACATTTAAAAATATCAAGATGAGCTTTACAGCAAAGTTTTTCATTAAAGTTGCTGTAGAATATAATTTAATTAAGTGATCTTAATGATTTTTTAAAAACACCAATATTACGAAAGTTATTGCCAATGATATGAAGCTTTTTACATAAATAAATTCTTTTGTGCGTTTATTGTTATTTTATTGACTTTGCTGTAACGTTAAAATTTATGAATACTTCAATGATCTAATACTATTATAATACTAGATGCACTGTACGCTGTCTTGCTTATTAGGAAGTGATCCACACACCATAAGAGAAAGAACGAAAATATGTGAGCGTCGAAATTGACCGTTTTATGTGGGCAAAATTCAAATATGTTGCTATAGCTTGTATTGGCTTATAATGTTTAAAAGCATCATTTTGTTAAAAATATGCTATATGAATGCACAGTAGTCTTTATACTCATATTTCTTTAAACAAATATAAAGTTAGTGGTGTATGAAATAAAATCAATACTATAAGAAATCTATTAATAAAATACATAATCCAACTTACCAAAACGACAAATAAATATCTATAAATCAACAAAATTGATAAGTTTATATACAAAACCATGTATGGGCGCCTTGTTTTGCCCACAACTAACGGTTTTGTATATCTGTCTCCTTCGTCTGTAGAAGTCAATTCCCCCTTCTCTCTACATCTAGTAGTTCTATATTATTAGATCATTGGGATACTTTAACTACAAGGGCAAGAGTAATATTTTATTTTTCAGGTTACGATTCATTAACTATCACATTTATTGAAATGTTTTTTCAATAAGGCTATTCCTTCATAATTTTATTCTTGATAAGTATACAAAAGATTCCCCCACCGTTTCTTTCAGGCATTCATCCGAAAGAAATCGGCATCCCCTCAAGAGCATTTTACTTTCTTGTACGTAGTATAAGGAAGTATTGTGATGATGAAAATTTTCGACTACAAGATTTTTGCAGATGTCCAGGTTTTGAAGTTCCCTGATACCGAAAAAGTGGTATTTAAAAAATGTCTGTGTGTCGTGTGCGTGTGACCAGGTATCAATTCCAAATTTTGTATTTACGAATATAATCTCCTGCTTGAGATCTGATTAGATATTCAGTAAAATCGGCAGACCGGAAGTAAGAGTTTACTTCAGTGAAAGAATTAAATTTTGTCAATATTTCGTCATCTGTTAAGTTTAAACAAATTTAGAAAGAATTAATTACTCAAAATTAAATTTGATAAGAATTTTATTAAAAAAGTTTTTCGAAGGTCCTACTGGAAATAGGTCCTTTACTCTTATCGAAAATCAGTTTTTTGCGAATATTTCGCAAGCCATGCTTTTTGACGGGTACGTTACAAGTATAAAAGTATTTAGAACTTAATTTGCAATACCTCTTGTAAAAAAAAAATTCAAAATTCGGACCGGAAGTAACACTTTTACTATTATCGAATAGCGGTTTTTTGCAAATATGTCGTAAATTATGCCTTCCATATATATTTGTCAAGAGTACGAAAGTATTTAGAACTGGATTTGGAATTTTTTTTGTATAAATGAAATTTGAAAATTCGGACCCGAAGTAACATTTCTATTCTTAGCAAGTATGCAAAGTATGCATAGAGATTTATTAAGAGAATAGAATTATTTAAAACAATTCAGAACAATTTGTGTATAATTTGAAACGCTCATACGTATTAGAAAGTCGTGTGGTGGCCACGCCTCATTTTCTTAATTTAGAAGGAGATAATAGTCATTCGCTGCCACATCTAAGTTGTAGGGTGAACATTCCATCTCTACTAAGCCATATTCGTCGCTTATTTCACGACTTGAGGAGCTTTATAAACACATTCTCAGAGACAATATAATATTTCGATCACATTTTTGGAGCGGTTATAACTATGACTGTATGCAGTTTTTTGATTGTTTCTTTTGGGCTTATTATTGTAGAACTTTTTCATGTATTCAAGCAGAAATCCACCCTCGCCATCAGCATTCCTGATTAATTCCGCGTTTTCGCCCATTTAGGCAGTGAAGATCCTTTGTGGAGCTACTGCACTCGTTCTTGTTTTGTCGATAGATCCCAGCGATATACCCACGTTTCATCACCTGTTATAATTTTCTAAAAAATATCTTTGTCGTCAGCTAAAGCCACCAAGTTTTCTTTACAAATGTGTTGTCGACAGTTTTTGATCGGAAGCAAGCAATTTCGGATTCCAACGTCCTAAAATCTTATTCACTTCTAAATCCTCGTGGAAAATTTTTAATACTGTGATAATTGCCAATAATCAAAAATCCTATTCATCGATTTGATAAAACCTCTACTTTTCAATTTTTTTTTGCTTTGGTTCTTGTTTAATAGGTCTTCCGCATCTTGGGTCATCTTCAATTAATTCCCCACCCAATGGATATTATTTGGATCAAAATTTTATGATAAATATTTTGCAATATTTTTCGTACAAATTTTTGGTTCTATTTGATTACAATAGCTTAATTTTACTTATTTTTGTTAATTAGTGCTACACCAAAACAGTAAAACTCTTTGAATGTAAATTAAATTTGGTCAGTAAGACGCTACAACTTGACAGCAGAAATTGCCGATCATCACTTGTTTTCGTCAGAAATACTCACTCCAAACAGATATTATTGTGATTGTGTCTATTATGGAATTTCAATTACTGTTGAGAACGTAAGTACGTTCGGAATAATAATAATAATGATGAACTTTATTGTCCAAGAGACAGCATCCATTTACAGGACAAAACAATACCTACACCATAATACACTGCTGAATGACCACAGATAGTAATTAAAGAAATAGCAAATCATATTATCTTAAATGCGTTTAAGTATCTCTGCAGAATATATGAGAACTTCATTTTACAATATTTTACCTGAACAGGATTCAGAAGAAATTGGTTTCATCAGACCTACATTAGAGGCAAAAAATTGGAAACAAAGACGCATATTATGGAAATCGCATTGTTGTGGAGAGTGTATGTAGATTCGAAATAAAAATTATTGAATCGATGGTCGGTGGTCTAAATGATGATCGCCGACAATTAAAAAATAAAGCAATAGATAATTCCTTTATGCAGTATCATTTAAATTGTAAGCAAGTGGTATTCCGCAGAATATATCGGAGCTTTATTTTCACCGTACAATATTTTCCCGAAAAGGGAATAAGAAGAAATTTGTTCCAGTCATTAAATCAAAATTGGAGGCAACAAATTGGAAACAAAGACGTATGAAAGGAAAATATGTAATAATAACTCATAAAATGAAAATTGGAGATAATCATAAAAGAATAAAATTGAGAATGGTCTTGTGCAATGTTCGATAAAGCTTGTATAGATAAAAGCGCTCGTAAAAACAACAATTATGTTCACCATTCCTTTAATTAGTTGCTATTATACTTATTTAGGAGATAATTCCATTTATTTTAATCTTTTCACGGTTCGTTAGTATTTGAAGTTTTAAATTTTCTATTATGAAAGATTTCTCAATATTATTTCTATCATAAAGATTCATACCATACTAAATATAAAAATTTAACGTTAAGGCCTCCCTTTATTACTTCTCGAGTATTAATGAGGAACAAATTCAGAGTTGAGGAGACTAGAAATTTTCTGTGTTGGTATGCTTTGATCAATACGTAATTTTTGATGCATGCTTGTTCTTTAAAAAAACATAGCTTTGTGTTACGTCTTTAAAGAAGTGAAAATCATTTGAATAGAACGAATTTTCTTTAGCGTGTTACCTACAGAAATATGAATTTATAGTTTTTCAAATGATCCAGAAATCTGCCAAAAATAAATTGGAATAATGTGTAGAAACAAAATTTTGTGGATAATATATTCTTTCAACTGATTACGAAATAAACGTTTTAAGATGTGTTTTAAAAAAGAGTACATTCAGTCTTCAATTATCCAACATATTGAATAAATAAAGTACCCAAATTACACATACTACATCAAAACTTAAATAGAGTAAACGAAAGATTACAAGTTTAATTAATTCTCATATAGTTCAGTGTTATTCACCGATGAGGCAACTTTCGGTAGAGATGACATCACAACTTTACATAATCAGCATATGTGGGCAGATGAAAACTCACATGCTACACTTCATGATAGACACCAACAACGTTTCCAAATCAATGGATGGGCTGGTATTGTTAGCGATGTTTTGATTAGTCCATGTGTATTACCACAACGTCTTACGGGCGATGTGTACAGACATTTTTTGGTACAAGATTTTCCAGACCTATTAGAAAATGTTCCTCTACAAATAAGAATTAACATGTGATGCATGCACGACAGAGCTCCGGCACATTTCGCTCGACCAGTTCGTGCTATACTAGATGATGCCTACCCAAATAGATGGACAGGCAGATTATATGGAGAGCTTGCTGCCATAGTTTGTCCCCTTACCTTTGTTACAACCTGTATATAGAAAAATATTATATACATATTTGTATTTCGCATTACAGTGATTTTGCTTAATGCAGCAGTAAAGTCCCACAAGAATGTTTTTTAGGCAATGAACATAACAAGGTCCGCCTAATCTATACAATCGTTGGCATCAAAGCAGGATGATGCCAAGCCTGAAGAGGTGGCAGACGCTGGAGCTTGCTTTCTTGTCACTTTGTATGGTGGCGATTTGGAATGATCCGTTGAAAGAGGTTCTCTACCAACATTATTCGAAGTTAATAATGAAAAAGCAACTTATATCTAGCTTCTTTTCCACCCACTATGGACGGGAAGAGATATCATAAATTTGGGAGATACCACCAAGTCTAAATATGGTTTTGGAACCTAAAGAAAATCCAGAGTATTAGGGCTGGGGATTAGAAAGCAATGGCCAGGCTCCAGTAACAATGACCGAGGAACCTGCACTCGATATCTTATTGAGATACATATCCTGTAATTGCAAGAAAGGATGTGGCGCAGCATGTGAGTGCAAGAAAGCAGGATTGACATGTTCTGTCGCATGTGGATATTGCAGTCGGTAATCATGCGATGATGCGCCGGAATACTACCTCGACGTTGAGAGTGAACATGACGAAGAAATTATGATTATTGAAATCCAGATTTGCTAGTCAGGCTTGGACCAGGACGACCAAGTCAACCCTAACCTTCAAAAAAAATCACAAAAAGAATTAAAAAAACTAAAAATTTATGTTAACATGGTATATGATATGAAGAATAAAATGTATATTTAATAAAACCTTTAAAGTAGTTTTTCTTTTCAAAACCGCTTTTTTTTCGTTTCATGGGAAGCACAGTCAACTGCTATCTATTCGATGGGGCTACAAATTTTACACGTTGTTTTACATATAATTAGTTATCGCTATACGTAGAATCATCTATATTTGTTAATAATTTCTTAATTAATCTTATAATTTTCATCGAAACAAAGAGGATTTTTTCAAATTTTCCTGTCATTTTGTTTTTTCTAATATTTAATCCTACGTCACCCAATGAAAATACGTTTTGAAGAGATCACGCAAGCAATATGGACAAAATATTATTAGTAAGTAAATAAAGAAATGTTAGTTTCAGATGTCAATAGTAACATATAAAAATTACAATTTTTTTTATTTTTTTTTGTTATAACAAAAATCCTGAAATAAGGTTCAAACTTTAGCCGTTACATCCCCTAATGTTCAAGATGTTATATACAGTCTTTTTCTTTTGGTTTTCCCCTTTTGTCAATTGTGTTTCACAATTTGTCAAATGACTTTCCCAATTCCTGTCATATTGACATATATGTCAAATTAAATTCTTTTTTTGTCAAATCTCTTTCACGTTATATCAATTACTTTTCCCATGTATGTAAATTATATGTTTCGCTTAATAACTACTTACCAAGCTGTGCATCAATTTCATTTAGTTATTGACGTACCCTTGAAAATAAAGTATACATTTGAAATTTTATGTTATCTGATTAATTCTTGTGTAATGTACATAGAAATTGATAAAAACATACATGTATGCAAAACATTTTCAAATATCACAAATATGCACAGTACAAACTATCGAAATATACAAATGAAGAAACAATTAATTTAATATTTCATTTTGTTCTAAACAATAACCCAGATATGTTTCCATATGCTGAACATAATGAAGACAATTATCTGCAGTTATTTGTTCAGAAGCATTGTGTATTGCTGCATATAATTCATCCTCATTTGTCGACTGAGTTCTCTTTATTATGTTTCCAATAGTTTCCATTGATTAAATAATTCCTCTATAGGATTTAAAAATGGACTGTAAGCAGGTAAAAAAACTTCAAAATGCTCATGACTTCTAATGAGATTGACAACTTCTTCATTTGCATAAAATCTAACATTATCCATAACAAAAAAGGCGCCTTGTATGTTATCATTATGTAAATGATTAATTAGAGTTGTAATAAATTCACAGAAATGAACTGTATTGAATGGTCTATCTTGGATTTGGAACAAATATAGTGAATTTATATTCATTGCTGCAGCCACAGAATAATTACGCCGCCCTCTTAGTTGAGCTTTTATTTTCGTTGCTCGAGTATTTTTAACCGATCTTCCATATGAAGTTTGAGAATTAACTTGAATTCCATATTCATCAATGAAAAAAATCTTTTCCCTTTCGAACATGATTCTATTGTACCGGATAGCATATTCAAAGCGAGTCTGTATGATTTGTGGTGTATTTATTCTTTCGGAAACGAAAGAGATTCTCTTAAACGAATAATGGCGCGATAGCGGTATTTGATGAAGTGGCCACTGCGTCAAACATTTTTCTTTTAACTGACGAAGTGATAAACTGCAATCTTCATCAATCCAATTGCAAGTTTCATTTATTTGTAACACAGATAATTATTTTAGTCGGTGACTAGCACTTCTTTTATGAATATTAGCGGTTCTCCGGTATGTAGAATAAATCTTTCTTACTGTATTGGGTAAAATTCCAAATTGCTCTCCAATATTATTTGCCGTGAGCCCGTTGTTCATAGAACGAATTATTAAAGCTCTTAAATCATTACTTATTTTACTATTAATTCGACGATTCTCCATAATAGATGAATATAAAATGATTAACACGCTTCGTGAAAGTCAATTGACATATAGTGAAACTCATTTGACAAATTGTGAAACACAATTGACAAAAGGGGAAAACCAAAAGAAAAAGACTGTAATATTATTATCAAAAATACGACTCTGATTTCATTTTATAGTGGTCAATATCCAAATTTATTGACACCTATAGTTTCTCATTCTTACCTTATTAAAAGAATCACATAAATTCATATTTCAGGCATTCAAACTAATGGTAAGTATTCATATCCTCTTTTAATAATCTTACTGCTCGCTATGCATATGAGCATATTTGATAGATAAAGTCCATTATAATAAATTGAAAATACGAATCACAGTATGCCTAGAAAGGTTAAACGAAATAGAATGAAACAGGAAATATTAGTTCCAAAGTTAAAATTGTTTATTTTACCAAAATTCTATGTTTTGGATATAAACGAAAGAGATGAATGTCAAATGATTATTTGGTACGGAAAGCAAAGAATTCAACCGTTGCAAGTAATTTGAACAGGGACTGTATTAAAATTATACATGAAAAATGTTCGGGCACATCGTAATTGGAACTGTAAACAAATTTACTAGTACTCGTTGATCTGTAAATGAAGCAATTGTGATCGCCTTTCCAACAATGGACAAACAATCTCATATACATAGTTTGATTTTAACACAACGCGCTTTGTCATAGACAACCAATATTTTCGAGATAGAAAAAGCTCTTTGTAGTCATTTGGCGTATATACATATGTGGGTGACAGTAATTGATCTGTGGGAGTATTAACCAGTTCAGAGACTTGACGTTCTATCACAGCTTGGACACACGTTTGTGAAAGGCGAATAACAATTAACAGTTTGTGGTCTTTGTGGTTAATAAACCTTAAACTTATTTATATACGTATGTATGTATATACGTGCAACGTATGTATATACTTATGTAAATATCGTTTTACGTAGTAATGAGTGTACGTATTAGTGTACGTGTGTGGTAAATATTTCCGGCAATTTGAAATCATTTAGGACCACTAATTATTATGAATCATCTATATATTGTTTGTTTTACTTGGCTGGAGTAATTTAATTTTAACGAGAGGTTAATTTTAAAAGATATTTTGTGTATTCACTGTAATAGTAGTGATGGCATTTTAAAATAATTAGTAGAAGGCCTCACAATTATAACACATCGCTTAAATTGTTAGTTCGAATCGTAGTGATTGATAGAAAATATTTTAAAATATGTGCAACAAATTAAAATAAAAATTTTGAAATTAGTTTAAAATAACTTGTGATACATACTATCAATTAAATTAAATTGATTTGGGGATCTGTCGTGATAAACATTGAATAGTCGGATATTATTCATAAATGAAGATATTGATAGCTAAGTAACTTACTAGTGGTATTATCTATAAGATTTTATTAGTTATAATAAATGTAGATGGAAAACAAAATGTATACATTATATATGAGACAAAAAATTGTTAATAGATATGTGTGAAATAAATAATTATATTACAAAATATATAATGGAGTGCAATTTAATTACATTAATAAGGTACAACTTTCATTTACAAAAAAAATGTGTTTAAATGTATTTATGTTACTCTCTATCATCTGTCCTTTGTGCTTTATGGAGCATTACAAAAAATAATTGAAGAATGCTTTCATTCAGCAGACGGATCGGGAACCGATCCCGCTCCAACCGTTCACTTCACAACAGTTGAGTGTTCGCTGGACAGGACCGCTCACCTTTATGTCATCGTCTGTCATCTGGTATTTTTCATTGCTGCCATATGTTAAAATTATAGAGATTAAACCGAATAAACAATAATAATAAATTGTTGTTTTGCATTAAGTTTTGGCGTAGTTTTTAGTGGAAGGGCTGGTTTTTCCAACCCCGAATAAAATACTGGGTGAACTCCAATATTTTAATACATTTATGTCTGCACAATACCATTAATTTGCTGTATTTCACTTTTCTAGTAACTTTCTTCAAAATTATATATTAGATTGATCTTGGAATGCATTAATGGCGCATGCGTAGAGAATGCACTCACTAAGTGAGCGTAGAATTTTTCCGCTCACAAAAATGGCGGCCGCTCCTGAACATGTTCAGAGTGAGCGCTTATTTACTGGACATTATCACTGAACAGTTGCGCAATTGTTGTGTCTGCTGAATGAAGGCAATGTCTTCTTTTTATATGATCATTGAAATTCAAACAATACATTTTCACTATATTCATCATATTTGCACACAATGCATTTAATTCTATTACTATTAATGTTTGTACAATATTTCAAAGAGGTTTTACTTCTTGAAATGAATAAGTAACAGCAAGAAATTAAAAAAATCTGTTAAGATATAGATGTTTGTACTCAATACTTAATTACATTATATGGTTATTTATTTGAGATTTTATTTATAAAAGGCGTCTGTTATGGGGGTTCAAAGAGTTTTATTGATTTTATTCTTAGGTTTATCTATTATATACATACAATAATCAAGTGTCTCAGGCGACAGCTGTGATCGGCGCCGGCGCCGGTTTATTTTAGTACAGTGATAATTGTATAATCACAAACAATTTTACCTACCTGGATGTCATTTATTGTACAACTAGATTGAGTATTTCAACTAATTATTTAAAATAGTCCATCAAATGGTTTAAAATACAATAGCTTATGATTTTAGAATTAAAAGAAAATTAATTATGCCCCCAATTTTAATCGTTTGTGCGAATAGATAAAATTGTTCATGTTTCACACTTAACTATATTAACCAGGGAGTATAATTAATATTATATAAAATTCATTCGCACAGGTTTTTGGCTCTAAAATCATACAACTATATTTTAAAAAGCTGGGCATTCATTATTGAAAAACTACATTAATTATTTCGCAATAATTATCGAAAATCGACAATCTGGCGGTAGTCACTTATCGACAATCGCTGTCGGTTTTGATTGTCGATAGCGATTATCGATAATGAATACTGACAGACATCCGATACTGACTACCGATGGCGATTATCGATCGTGACTACCGATAGCAATTATTGGTAGCTATTATAGATGGCGATTATTCATTGCGACTGTCGATAAGTGCCTAAGAGTGTTAATACTGTAATCGACAGTGAACATGTCGATGGTTCTCATTACATTGCTTATGGTAATGACAACGACTAAGGCTCTGTTACTCATCCTAAAGGTCAGGTCCTCAGGAATTAGGTTATGTTAATAATAAATTGAAGTGAACTACAGACTGATATGTGTAGTTATTATTATAACTTGACAATAATCAGAACGTTATAGAAGAAAATAAATAGGTGTGAGATTTTGTAAATTATAATAGAGAACAATGGTGAAGGTGATAACGCTCCTATCCAAGGGCACAGAAAGGTATGAAGCTAGTAGTAATTATAGGCAGTATATAAATTATTACTTTGTTATTTTATTCTAGTTTGAATGGCCCCGAGGATTGACACAAAAACTGATACAATTGTATGAGCAGAATCGTTTTTTGTATGACACCAAAAATCGCTTTTATAGCAACAAGCATGCAAAATGTTGAATTCCGCTATAATAGTAGAGGAAGTAAAAAAAATTAATAAAAGTGCGTTTGCAGTTTACGTATGGACAGGGAAAATTAAAAAGAAAAAGAGGCAAAAGTGGAGACAGTGGTGATGATCCCGATGAGGACGAAACACGCTCTACAGCATAGTGGTACGAAGACCTGTCTTTTTTGGCTGACTACATTAAAGGCAGAAAAAGCAAAAGTACCCTAGACAGCAACGAAACAAAAAGTCAAAGGCAAAAGTTTGAAGTTACGGAAATAATGGGGCAGAATCAAGACTCTTCTAGACCAGGGGATATTACGAGTGATCAAGAAACGCAACCCTCAGAACCAGAACCATCTGCAAAGGCGTTTTCAACTACTCGCCGGGCACGACTGAGTCTATAGTTATAAACTTTTTCTTTTTTAGTTAATCTCTGGCCCCATCAATCTATTTGTTAGTCGAAAGGCATCATCAGCAACAATTACATATAGTGTTTTCACATCGCTGTTTGTCAAAATTTCATCTCGAGGGAAATTTAATGTGTTCTGTTCAATTGCTGAACATAATGTACTGTTCCTGTACACACCACCATCACTCACACGGCCATTACACCCCACATCAACATATAGAAAATTGTATTGAGCATCAACAAGTGCCATCAGTACAATACTATTAAAACCTTCATGGTTATAGTAAAATGAGCCATCCTTTTTTTCGCATGAAATGCTATACGTTTACCGTCTCGAGATCCCAATCAATTGGGAAAATTCCATAATTTATTAAAATTCGCTGCTATCTTTTTCCAGCAATGTTCGTTTTTGAGCGTACATAAATATTCATCTTGTAAAACTTCATAAAGGGCAGTAACTGTTTCAGGAATAATTTGTGATATTGCCGGTACAGAAATTCTAAAACCATACTACAGACTGTGAAACGTTTCTCCTTTAGCTAGCTATCTGAGTGTTAATAATAACCTAGTTTTTGCTGTAATATATTCTCTTCCAATGCCAATTCACGAAATACTAAACTAGAGCACCCACGACCACAGTTTCGTCTTTCAAGCCACTTGCGTGTCTACAGTCTCCTCACTTGCCTTCTTTTATAGAATAAACTCCTTCTTTTCAAACATAAACATAGCAGCAATATATGTAACGTCACACAGCGTAGTTTAATTATTATTTTTGACATCGTGTACACACAATTTCAACAAAATCTCACAACTAACCCCTACTAAATAAAAACCTTTTCTTGTTTTGTTCTTGTCGACTGTCAAAAAGTATTTTTCCTGCCTATTGTCACACAATATAAACACAAATCACAAGATTTTTCTTTAAGAAAATTCCTAACAAAAGTCACATAATGTAAACACCCCTTTAAACTAACTTAAGTAAAGAATTACGAAAAGATTTATTGACGTATTTGAACAATCTTATAATTTATGCACATATTGTACTCTGCTGCCTCGTATATAATAATATAATAGCATTTATTTTCTGCCATACAACCAGCATATGTAACTAAACAAATATAACAAAAGAAGATACGAAAGAAAAATTAAATAAATTCTATGCGTACAGTGAAAAACAAAAGACTTTACTCAGCATACAACAAGATGTGTTCTGATCTTTCGTAGAGCCTTTACAAATAATAAAAAATAAAGTAAGTAAAGAATGCCTAAAAACTAAAGCACTTTCATCAGACATATGGCATCACAAGAAATAAATACCTCAGCCAATTAAAAGCGAACACAGCTTACCGCTCACCAGCCATCAGGTACTTCCGCATTCATGTCCTAAACATGGAGAAAGAATAGCCTATGACCTCACAAGGCAGATTTTTCTAAAATTTAGCGATGTTGTATGAGAAAAACGTTAAAACAGAGAGGTTCCATAAATAGGAGTGGTCAATAGATGTCTGTGTCGAAGGCCAAGGTAATGGCGATCCTCGCCAAAGCTGAGTTTGTTGTATAAATATGATGGGGCCCCAGCGACAATGATACGAAAGTACAGCATTTCTGCCTAAAATAGTAATCTATTACCCATGCTCAGTCAGTCCAGATCAATCAACTTATGGGACGCGTGATCATATTTTCGTAACCTAAATATTACCCGAATGCATACATGTTGAACACGCAGGAACTCCTTAGTCCAATAAGGCCCGCCCGTAGACAGGTGAACAGTAATTAAACTGTAATAAAATTAGAGAATCACAGAGCTTTATTTTAATTTTGCTGGATAAGTAATAACTGTGGAGATAAATGAATTCTAAGACAGAGTAAGCTCTTTTAACGTACCTCAAGATTTGAGTATTGAATCTAAAATCGTAATCTATAATCAAACAAAAATTATTGGCTTCTGTGACCAAAGGTTTCGGAATACCATGGAAAAGTTGATAGAAGTCGGAAACAGTTGATAACAATTTTTATCAGCGAAAACCTGAGCAGTTGAGGGTTTACGATTGACGAATGTCGTCGAACAGTCTCATAGATAGCGTTCATATCGATCATTATATCAGTCAATGCCCGTTCCCTATCAGCAATATTGTATAGTAAAGCTTGAATATCATCAGTATGGATGTGAATCTTACAGGTTGCTACTACTTTCGGAAATAAGTGGGTATAATAATAAAGAGCAGGGGACCCAAAATGAATCCCTGAGGGACGCCACGCGCTACTGTAATGGAATGAGAGACACCTTTGATGTAATGACGTGCTGGGACCTACTAGACAGATAACTATTAAACAATTGAACAGCGTTTGCGGATAACTCTATGTGGCCCAGCAGAGATAAAAAGATATTGTAGTCTAATGTGTCAAAAGCCATCCTGAAGTCGAGTAAAACGAGAACATATAAAAGTAGAACATACTTTTTCTTAAAATTACAAGGAATTGAGTTATAAAATAATAGTGATTTCAGTACGGAATTCTAGAAAATAAATATATTTTTATAAAATTTTAGGCCCTACTTTTATATTTTTTGTTAATAATAAGAAGATATGTAGCATTGACTATTTTGACACTTGTCAATTTTTGTTTAATGATATTTCACAAAATTTACGTGTATGAAAAATTTTAAAACGCCACCAAATATCGTTTGCATTTGTTAATAATGCTGTATGTAAATGGCCTGTATTTATTTCATTTTAAAGTAAATACAGCTTTTTCTGTGGATACCACACAATTCCCGCATTAGTTGAACAATTTTTTTAATAACTAATAAAAGCTTTCTCATTTTCCCGTTTCAAATTTTGTGCTGCATTTTATGCTTTTTTAAAGGATTTATATTTGACTAAATTATTTTCAATTATAAAAAAATAATCTCTGGTCTGTTTACTTTTGCGTGCAGCTTTATGAATACCTTTCACATCGTTTACTGCTCCTTTTAGCCAACATAATAAAAAAAAGTATTTGCTTTTCTTCATTTGTATACATTTATGTTGAAAAACAAAACAGAAAGTGCCTTTCTCTAATAATCATTTAACATTTTTCATAAATCTGTTTAAATTTATTTGACAAATAAGATTGGTCATTTGCCAAGTCTAGCCATGCTTCATTTTATTCACGATAAGTATTAAAATAATTTATGTCGCTGTAAATAAAAATCTGAAAATAAGCATTTTAAATACATTCACTGAAAAATGTTAGTTCTTGTTATATTTCCACAATATGGTCTCTAAAATCAAGAGAATGTGGCTTGTAATAGAACTTTGGTCTTTCCCGACATATCTAGTCTTGATGTGCGTGAAAGTCAAGACAGATTTACACAATCACGTTTTGAATTTATCGTCAGGAACCTGGATGAGAATAGAGGAATGACTACTATTGTTTTTGATCTATTGTTCGGCACTGTTTTAAAGTTCATGAAATGGTAGGGTTGGATGGCATTGGGAACACTATTTCGTATCGTAACGTGTTTAGTGATTCTTTAGTAGTATAAATATAAAGTTTTAACACAATCGCATCAGTAGTTTTTAAACTAACATCACCAAGCAACTCAATCGGGAAGAAAGTGTGAAATATGGCGAACATCGAGTATCGCGCCGTTATCTAGTTCTTTACAAAACAAGGAAAGTCTGTTCATACCACACTGGAAGAGATGTCATCGGTTTACTGGGATTCTTGCTCGAAAAACTATGGTTTTTAAGTGTAACGGTCGCTTTAAGCAAGGTTGGGTATCACCTGAAGACGATCCACGACCGGGACGGCTTATCGATGTGACCATTCTAAAACTTGTTAAAAAAGTCGAAAATTAATAATAGAAGATGCTCACCTAAAGACTTGACTATCTGGTACAAACAGCATGATGGGTGTAGAGATTGTTCACGCCTCAACAGAAACAACAGCGCGTGAAATGTTCCTGTGAGTTTTTGGCCTGTGTAGTAAAGAAGGGATGGTGTATTGAGTTAAATTGTTCTGGGGATGAATCTAAGATTCATCAGTGACATAAAAAAGCAAACCCACTACTCAAGAAGTTTGGTGAGTTACAGTCGGCCCTAAAACTCATGGTTACTGTTTTTTTTTTTTTTTTGGGACTCAGAAGGAATTCTATTAATTGATTTCAAAGATAAAGGCGTTTTCATAACTGGAAAATATTACTCTTCAATATTGAAGCGGCGAAAATAAGTCATTAACGAAAAAAGAAGGTGAACATTAACCAAAGGTGTCCTGCTCCTGCACGTGTTGCGCTGGCTACCCTGCATGGAGTAGGCGTCGATATTTTGAATCATCCAAAGCCTAGTCCATACCTGTTTCCTAGCGATTTTTACCTGTCTCCTAAAATAAAAAATGAGGTGTGGCCACCACACGACTTTCTTATACGTATAAGCGTTTCAAATTATAGAATTTTAAGAATTTTTCTTTACAAAAATTATTCAAAATCCTATTCTAAGTACTTCTGTTCTCTTAACAAATCTCTATAGAATGCATACTTTGCAAGATATTATCAAAAAAGTGCTCCTCGCTAAGAGTAAAAGTGCTACTTCCGGTCCGAATTTTAAAATTTCATATATACAAAAAATATTGCAAATCCAGTTTTAAATACTTTTGTACTCTTGATAAATATATATAGAATGCATAACTTACGACATATTTGCAAAAAAATCGCTATTCGATAAGAGTAAAAGTGGCACTTCCGGTCTGAATTTTGAAATTTTACTTATACAAAAGATATTGAAAATTATGTTTTAAATACTTTTATAGCCGTAACGTACTTGTCTAAAAAGCATGATTTGCGAGATATTCGTAAAAAACTGATTTTCGATAAGAGTAAAAGACCTACTTCCGGTAGGAATTTCGAAAAACTTTTTAAATAAAATTATTCTCAATTTTAATTTTAAGTATATATGAATTCTTTATAAATTGGTTTAAATTTAGTAGTTGACGAAATATTGGCCAAATTCGATTTTTTCACTGAAGTAAACTGCTACTTCCGGTCTACCGGTTTTACTGAAAAACTAATCAGATCTCAAGAGGGAGATTATACACGTAAATACAAAATTTGGAATTGATACCTACAGCGGTTTGACCGCTATCGTGGTCACACACACACACACAGACACACAGACACACACACACACACAGACAGACACACAGACATTTTTTAAAAACCACTTTTTCGGTATCAGGGGACTTCAAAACGTGGACATCTGCAAAAATCTCGAGGTCGAAAATTTTCATCATCACAATACTTCCTTATACTACGTATAAGAAAGTAAAAATTGACGTGTGGGCACCACTTGACTTTTTCATACGTGTTCGAAATGTGTATAAGTACAGAAGTTGTTCCAATTTAAGTTTTAAATTCTGTTCTTCTTAATAATATAAACGTCTGAGTAAAAGTGTTAATTCCGGTCTGAATTATAACATTTGTTGTATACAAAAACTAGCTGGCCCGGTAGACGCTGTTATGTGAATATGACCTAAAATGGTCAAGTCGTTCAGAAGTTACACAATCGCTAACAGACGCACCAACGATTATATCTATAAAGATTTTTCCTCAGAGCGTTTTTCAATTGAAAGCATTCACTTGAGTTACTTTATGTAGGATATGTAACGAACAAAACTACAAAAAAGAATCAACCAAATATGTCGTTTCTATCGTCAGTTATGATAGAGAGTGTATCAACCAAAATATGATTTTTGTAGTTTATCCAAATTTTCTGACTTTCCTTTGTAATTGTTCCTCTTGTTTTTCGTGAAAACTTTTCCAGGACCATAACAAACAAAACAAGAAAAAAAGGAATTAGCCATATCCATTGTTAGAATGGTGAGCAATGTTCGTGAGTTCATACATAAATTCTATAGAAAAAAGCACATTCAGTTTTTCCCGAATATTCCAATTTTCCGGGCAACTTTTCAAATTTTTCTTTCCCTTAAAACCATATCGGGACTATTACGAACATTTTTAAAAAAAATTGCCAAATCGATCTAGTCCTTCTCAAGTAATGGGCTTATCAACGAATACAATTTAATTGGTTCAACTCGAAGGCTAAATAATTTTGTGTTCTAAGTAAATCTGTATAGAATACGTAATTTGCGAGATATTAGCAAAAAACTGCTATTTGATAAAGGTGTCATCCCCGGCCCGAATTTTGAAATTTACTATATAAAAAATTATTCTAGCTCGAAATACTTTTGTATTACAGATAAATCTGTATAGAATGAGTAATTTGCGAGAAAATTATGTAAGTAACCAACTTCTTTTGGTATACCAATATTACTGAAAATCCAATCAGATCTCAAGACGAAGAGTATATTCATAAATATAAAGTTTGAAATTGGCACCTATAGCTGTTCGGCTGCTATTGTGGTTACACACAGAGAGACAGAGATGTTTGCAGAAACCACTTTTTCCATATCAGAGGACTTCAAAACATGAACATCTACAAAAATCTTAACGTCCTTATACTACGTAGAAGATTGTAAAAAGAGTTGCGTGGGGAAAAATGTAGAGCGATATATTTAGTTATTATAGGCATATCTCTTAACCAATATTTTGTTTCATATGTAATTATGCATTATATTTTGCTTTTCAACCGATCTTTTAAAAATAATTATCTGAATAATCCTACAGAAAATAGTAAGTAGTAACCATCGATGGAATCGCTAATGCCTAACACTAGCGATTCGATTTGGCATACATATTATATACTTTTATATTAAATTACTTATTTCTACCTGAACATTTCTACTTCATATCTTAAGTAAGTAGAATATTTGCAGCATTGAAAATGTTAATATATTTTTTTTTAATATCTCACTAAGTTAATTGTATATCAACGAAAAGTCAAGTATTGTTATAATTATTGAACAACTTTTGGAATTTAATCG